>PVHT021183645.1:2955402-3045100 GCA_004024745.2 Catagonus wagneri | reverse complement strand
CACTGCCCTGTAGGTCACAGTCGTTGCTGGGATCTGGCGTTGCTCTGGCTGTGGTGTAGGCCGGCAGCTATAGCTCCGATTCAACCCCTAGACTAGGAACCTCCAGTCTAGGTGCGGTCCTAAAAAAAAAAAAAGAAAAAAGAAAAAAAAAAGGAGTTCCCATCGTGATGCAGCGGTTACCGAATCCAGCTAGGAACCATGAGGTTGCGGGTTCGATCCCTGGCCTTGCTCAGTGGGTTAAGGATCTGGTGTTGCCGTGAACTGTGGTGTAGGTTGCAGACGCGGCTTGGATCCCGCGTTGCTGTGGCTGTGGCGAAGGCCGGCAGCTACAGCTCCTGTTAGACCCCTAGCCTGGGAACCTCCATATGCCGTGACTGCGGCCCTAGAAAAGGCAAAAAGACAATATGTGTGTGTGTGTGTGTGTGTGTGTATTTATCAGAATTTTTTTAAGGTTAAGTAGTTGTGTCCTGTATAGGGTGAAGTTTTTCATTTAGCACATTTAGGTTTTTGTTCGGCTCAGTAATTTTATTTGTTACGGGAAAACTGATCACGCCAAAAGAACAAAGACTGGGCAGAATGGCTCATCTCACTCCTCCCTACCCCACTGATACAAGTCAGAGAATCAGGCACTTGTAGAGTGTGGTGGACAAAAACATGGCAGGGCACTCTCTCCACTGCCTTTCTCCCAAACCTATCCACTTTTCCTAACCCTGTTCAGGAGCTCGAACGCTCTTCCTTCAGTTGGGCATTATTGATGGCAAGTACGATGTAAATGATTTCTTGTTCCAAAGCGGAAGTCAGAGGGCATCAGCAGGGTTTTATTCTAATCATTCCTTTTATAGCGTTCTCAAGCCGTGAAATCTTGTCCAGTAAATGCATGACTGCTCGTTGTGCAGAGTCCTCATGACTGTTGCATCAGAGACCTCTCTCTTCTCATTCGCTTTTTTCTTCCTAAGTTTGACTCCAAGTAGAGTGCTGGGTTGGGATGCAATCTGTTACTTTTGGAATGGATGGGCATCGGGGCCTACTGTATAGCACAGGGAACGCTGTGTGATTGGGTCACTTTGCTGTACAGCAGAGATTGAAGAAATATTGTAAATCAACTATACTTTAATAAAAAAAAATCTTATTGGTGCATCTCCCTTATCCTGTTAGGAAGACAAAGTTTAAATAGTAACGAACATTTTTTAATGGCCAAATGTGTTGACCAAAACAAAATTCTTAGTACTGATCAGAGTAATTATAGTTTGTAAAACTAGCTGCTGTTTATTATCCTTTCTTCATTCTTCTAAGGTAAGTTTAAAAAATAACAATAACTGAACTTTTAAGGGAAATTTTTTATGAAATATTAAATACTTTTGTATCATTTGTTTAGATTTCTTCTTTAATAAAATACATTATTTATGTGTTGAACCTCCATTTGCTATCTTCTATACCTTTTATCATTTTTGACCATTCTAATATTTTTGTCCCTTTCTTCTGCAGCCTTGCCTAGATTTTTGTTTGTCCTTCATTAGATTCTTCTGCAGTTTAGAGTCTCACCTTTACAAATTTTAGTGCCATTTTAAGTTCAATTAAGTCATTCTCTGTCTCCTCTCTACATTTTTTAGTGAGTCTTACCAATTTTCCTTTTTCTATAAGTGTTTTTCCTTTGCTCATCTTTACTCCTTTTGTATAGAGAATCCAGAGTGTTTTCTGCAGTTTCCTTGATAGTGTAAATAAATGCTTTCTAAAATGTGTTTATGTTTTCTGCATAGTCACATTAACATATGCTCTTTACCTCTTACATGCTGTATTTATTTCCCTTTGTAGGACATAATATCTTTATGCGTATCATTCCATCTTTATATTTATACATTCTTTTTTTGCTTTTTAGGGTCACACCTGAGGCATATAGAACTTCCTAGGCTAGGGGTCGAATCGGAGCTACAGCTGCCGGCCTATGCCACAGACAGAGCAATGCCAGATCAGAGCTGTATCTGCAACCTACAGTATAGCTCACGGCAACGCTGGATCCTTAACCCACTGAGTGAAGCCAGGGATCCAACCCGCATCCTCACAGATACTAGTAGGCTTCGTTCCTGCTGCACCACGACAGGAACTCCCTATATTTATACATTGTTAAATGAAATGATTTATTCTGACCTTGTATTTGCCAATAAATAGCATGGATGGATTCTTTTTGAATCTTGTCAATATTCTCTTTTAAGAGGTGAAGGTCCTTCCATCAGATCTATGATCGAATGGTGGCAGGGTCCATTTATACTGGTGGCCCAGCAATCTGGAAGAAATTGGAAACATGGACACCCAAGCAGGAAAATTTCCTCTCTGCTTGTTTTAGCCTCTGAACATGAGGAAACCGCTGCGCTGGTTTCTCTACCATAGCTAGTTTCTCTACCTTCTGGCTCCCCCTCAAAAATACTGTTTGGCTGTGTTTGACCTCCTTCCCGGAGCTTATTACTCCTGTTTCAGGCAAAAGCCCTACTTCACTGGGAGAGTCAAATTCCTAACCCATTTCATCCACTGAAATAAAGTCCAGATGGATTAGAGATTTACATGGGAAAAAATATAAAACTTTATGATCACGTGAAAAAAATATGGTAAAATATTTATGCACACTTTGGGCATCAGTATACTTTTAAGTCTAATACAAGGGCAAATTAAATTACCAATAGATTTAACTATTTAAAAATGTGTAAGGTCTGTATGTGAGAGAGCTCACTCCATGTACACTAGTATATGGCAAATAAAAATATTCATAACATGATTTGATGGTCGAGTGAGTCCTTATGTGTAAAGAATTTCTATGAAACAGTAAGGAAAAGATGAAAATTCTAGTAGAAAAGTGAACAACATTAAGAGATAATTCATAAAAAAGAATACAAATGGTAGTAAGAACATGAAAAGCTTCTCTATTCTATGTCTTTGGTAATCAAGGAAATGTAAATCACAGCAATTAATTACAGTTTTATTTATTATACTGATAAATGTAACGAAAAAGTATTAATGCCTATGTGGCACATTATGAAAATTTCTCTTAATTCTTTTTAATATTTGTGTAATTATTCATGGCTTGGATGTAACATGACATTCCTCTGTCGATGGGCAGTATATTTTTCCATTTTTTTTGCCACTAAAATAAAGGCTGCAATAAACCTTCTTTTATATGTGAATAAACTGAGGCTATTATATCTATAGGATAGATTATAGGATTGCCATAACTAAAGGAATGAACAGGCAATTCACAGTTTTTCCAACAGTTTATAAAAATGCTCTTATCCTCCTACCTTTAATCTCTAATTCTTGGTGTTATCACCCTTTACAATTTCTGCCAACCTGATAGGTAAGAAATTGCATAGCAGCAATGCTGTTTTAATAGCTAATCCTCTGACCCTTACTGAGTTTGACTCTCTTTTTATATGTTTATTGGATAGCCGCTCTTCCTATTCATATGCTTTTTTGTTAGTCTTTATATGTCTTTATCAATACATAGAACTCTTATTATGTTAATATTTTTCCAATCCATTTTTAAAATTTCTGACTGTGTTTTTATTTCTTTTATAGTCAAATGTATCTGGTTTTTCTTCCGGAACTTCTAGGTTTTTTACCTTTGATTAAAAAGGCCTCAGTTGGGGAGTTCCCGTCATGGCTAAGTGGTTAACAAATCTGACTAGGAACCATGAGGTTGAGGGTTCGATCCCTGGCCTTGCTCAGTGGGTTAAGGATCCGGCGTTGCCGTGAGCTGTGGTGTAGGTCGCAGACGTGGCTCAGATCTGGCGTTGCTGTGACTGTGGGGTCCAATTCGACCCCTAGCCTGGGAAAACCTCCGTGTGCCGTGGGTGCAGCCATAAAAGAACAAAAAGACAAATAATAAATAAATAAAGGTCTCGATTGAAAGGTCTCCCCAACATTTATTTTCCTGTTTTATTCTATTTTTGTTTTATTTTCACAATTGTGTCTTTATATGTAAAAAAAATGTTTCTTAATAAGATAGTACCTAGTGTCAAACTTAATTTACCTACAAATAACTAATTTTGATGGCATTTTGAGTAAATAGATTTTTCTTGTTAAATTAAAATTCTGCTTTGTCCTATTAACTTCTTGAATACATTGGAAACGACTATTGATTTTCTTCCACTAGATTATTTGTGTGTTTCTTGTTTAATTAATATGATATTTTAGTAAGTTTTAGTAATGGCTAGGCAAGTCCTCAACTTGTGATTAATTTTAGTATTTTTTATCTTAGTCATTTATCTTTTCATGTGAGTATTGAAATCATTTAACCTATAATGGAAAAAGATAAAAGTGCCTAATAAATAAATAAAATCATTTGAACCTAATTCAAAATGATTATAATTCAAATGGATTATATTCAAAGGACATATTTTTTTGGAGGATATACGTTTATGGTATTTTGGCATAAAATCTTCCTTTCCAAAGACATATTTTGCCTGTCTACTTGTTCAAATCTTATATTGTGTTTAAAAATAAAATTTTAGGAGTTCCCATTGTGGCTCAGTGATAATGAATCCGATTAGTATCCATGAGGACACGGGTTCGATCCCAGGCCTTGCTTAGTGTGTTAAGTATCTGTGAGCTGTAGTGTAGGTTACAGACATGGCTCGGATCCCATGTTGCTGTGGCTGTGGTACAGGCCAGCAGCTATAGCTCCAATTCGACCCCTAGCCTGGGAACTTCCATACGCCACAGGTGCAGCCCTAAAAAGACAAAAAAAAAAAAATTATATATATATATATATATATATATATAAAACTGCATAGTTTTTTTTACTTCTGTGAATAGCAGATTTTTTATTTTAGTATCTGAATGGTGTTTGTTAGATGTAAAATGCCAGTTTTGCATATAATGTATGTAATCACCATATCAAATTACCTTAGGCATTGAAGTCTTATGTTTAGGATCTTTTGAGTTTTATGGGTATAAAATATATATCTAAAATATAACTTTGTATCATCTATTTATGGCAGTTATTTTTTATCTTCACTTTGTCATTTCAAGAAGATTATATAAGTAGAATCTTAAGGTACATGACTTTCAGAATTGGCTTTTTTCATTGTACATAATTCCTTAGTGATTCATTCAACGTTTATAATAATTATTACGTTTATAATAATACAAAACAATTATAAAGTATAATTTATACTTTATTCCTTTTTATTTCTGAGTAGTATTCCATGGTGTGAGTATACCACAGTTTTTTTAATCATTCACTCATTGAAGGACATCTGTGTTGTTTCTAGATTTTGGCTTTTAGGAATAAAGCTAAGAGAACGTTCGTGTCCAGATTTCTTCGTGAACCTAAGTGTTCATGTCTCAGGATGAATGTCCAGGAGTGCAGTTGTTAGGTATGATAGTTGAAATTTGATTGTTGATATTTATGATAGTTGCATGCCTTGTTCTGTAAGAAATGGCCAAATTATTTTTCAGAATGACTCTGTCATTCTCCATTCCCATAAACACTACACGGGTGATCCAGAATCCCCGCCTCCTTACCAGCATTTGGTGTTAGAACCATTTTAAAAAAAATTAGACAATCTGGTGGATATGAAGAGATATCTCATTGTGGTTTTAATTCCATTTCTGCAGTCACTAATGATGTGGGCCATCTTTTCATGTGCTTATTTGCCAGAAGTAGATCTTCCTTAATGCCTCTTTTGCGCATTTTTAAAATTAGGTGTGTGAATTTATTTTTTTACTATTGAGTTTTGAGAGTTCATTATATATCTTGCTACTAAGTCTTTGCCAGTTACGTAGTTTGCAATTGTTTTCAAATACTTTCCAGTTTGTCTTTTTATTCTCTTAACAAAATCTTTCTTAAGGTATAAGCTTTTAATTTTGAGGTCCAGTTTATCAGTGTTTTTTCTTTTACTGATTGTGATTTTGGTATAAAGCCTAAAAATTCTTTGACAAGTTCTAAATCCTTATTCTATGCTGTTTTTTATGAGTTTTGTGTTTGACAGTTAAGTCCATGCCCCATTTTGAGTTCATTTTTATGTAAAGTGCGAGGTTCTTTTTTTTTTTAATCTATGGATGTCTAATTGCACCAGATCTTTTGTTGAAATAGCTATCGTTCTTCCATTGAATTGCTTTCGTCCTTTTTTCAAAAGTCATTTGAACATATTTGTAGCGGTGTTTTTGGGTTCTCTATTCTGTCCCATTGATTTATGCATCTATTCTTCTGCCAATACCGCCCTGCATCTATTTGCTTTTGTAATTCAACAATTACTTTTTTTTAATGTGTAGAAAGTCTTATTAGTGTTATAATTAAATCTCTTTCAGTCTTCTTATTATATTTATTTCTTTCGAAACTTGTCATTTGCCTCTTCTAGCCATTTTGTTCCACTGGGAATTGTCTGCTCTAGTGTTCCTCTTGGTCCCACTCCCAGTTACTTACTCCTTCTTGGAGGTTTTATTGTTTTCTTAGTCTACTTATGACTCTGTTCACTTTGAATGGGAAACTTTTAGATCACAGCGGACTGAGCATAGATGCGGGGAGAAGGACAGCGTGGTGTGAGCCAGCAAACCTCTGGTCCTCTGATGAAGCTCTGTGATGAACTCTGCATTCTTTGCTCCCAGGTCTTCCTAGTTGCATAAGTTTGACCTTTCTTACATGCAGTGGTTGGGGTATGTTAGCCTCTCATCACGACTTTCCTCCAGTTTCTCTGGGACCAAGGAGATTGGGTGGGTCTTCTTGAGACAGCGTGCTTGAGGGATGGTCCCTGTTCCATGACATCCCCAGGTCTCTTGGGCCAGGCTTTGAACTGTGGGGTACTCACTGGTTCCACAGGCATCTTTTCCGCTTGTGCCTGTCCCAGAGTAGAACAAAGCCCGGGGCTTAGTTTCTCCTTTAGAGATTTCATCATAGCCTTGCACTTGAATTAATGCCCTGAGCTGACCAGCTTGACTATTCTGGCTGACACTCTGCCCTGGAGATGTAATTGAATAGTTGTTAGGGAGAAAGGGCATCAATATTATTTATTTAGGCCTTTACTTTCTGGTAAAAAAAATTTAGAATACAGTTACAAATTTTTTAAAGCCAAGGTCTCTGTATTATTTAAATCAATTCAGTAAATATTTACTCAGTGAATATTATAGGCCAGAAGCTTTGCCAGGAACTATATATGACAGGTAAGGCCTGGAAAGAATTAACGTTATAGGAGATAAGAAAGAGAAGTAGTACGGTAATTGAAATGAAGTGTGATAAATGCTACAATAGAGATGTAGTATGAATAATCAAGTAGTGAAATCCTGACATAAAAGTGAAAATTCATAGAGATTAATGATTTAAATATAAAGAGGCAAATAAATGTCTTATTTGGCAGTTGTTTTTAATCTTTGGAGGTTTGATGCATTAGTAGAAATCAGAAACAAAGGTATGAAGTTGAGCTGTTGAATGATAAAATACTTCAGTGTGGAATGCATTTTGAAAAGAAAGAGAATGTTAGCTGGGGGCCTCAGTCCTACAATCACAAGAAGATGAACTAGCAAACTAAGGGCACTTGGAAGGGAATCTCTCCCTAGTCAGCCTTCCAGGTGAGAACGCAGACTGGCTAACACCTTGATTTCAGCCTCTGAGCGCCCGAGCGAAGATCCCAGCTAAGCTGTGTCCAGACCTTTGCCCTATGAAAACTGTCAAATAATAAGTGGCTATTGTTTTAAGACAGTGATTTAATGGTAATTTATTATGTAGCATAGAAAATCACTATATCTCATAAGCATCGTATATTTCTTTTTTTTTTTTTTTTTTTTTGTCTTTTTAGGGCTGCACCATGGCATGTGGAGGTTCCCAGGCTAGGGGTGGAATCGGAGCTGTAGCTGCTGGCCTACACCACAGCCACAGCAACGCAGTATCCGAACCACTTCTGCAACCTACACCACAGCTCGTGTCAACGCTGGATCCCTAACCCACTGAGCGAGGCCAAAAATCAAACTTGCGTCCTCATGAATGGCAGTCAGATTCATTTCTGCTGAGCCACAACAGGAACTCTGCGTTGTATATTTCATATAAGCCTCAAGCTTCATGTGATGTCTGTTGGTTTAAGATGAATTTTTTGGTCATTATAACCCTCATTCGTATGTATCTTTTGATGCTTAAACAGAAATCTTCCTTGTTGTTACAGCTTTGGATTTTACATTTTTGTGAAATAGTTTCTTTTCTTAATTCTGGAATAGCTGCACTAATTATCCAGTAGACACTATATCAGAAGTCACTGTGTTTCTGATTCTAGGCAGAGAGCTACTCAGTAAAAGGGGTTTGTTGCAAGGGTTCAGATTGGAAATCTGAGGTCTTTCTTCTCTGGGGACTGGTCCTCTGCCTCTCTACTTCTCCTTGGATGATTCTGTGACTTCTACTGATGGGCTTTCTTACTATTCAGTACTGTTTTTGCTCCTTTCTCACTTGAAAGGTGCATGGATCGTTTTCTTGCCACTTCCTTGACTCACTTTCATAGCGTATATTTACTGCTGGATTCTTAAATGGCCCATTCTCTCGTTCTACCAATATTAAGTGTTTGGGTGACTAGTGAGATTGGACCAGTGCAAAGTTTTGGTCAGGTATAGGCCACTGGCTGGCTTCTCGGTGAGGTGCCACTGGTCAGGTGCCATTCTGACTCCCACCAATTATGGCAAGAGGGGATCCTATTGTGGAGGACTGGCCACTTGAGGGGAGGGGGTTAGAGACAAGGAGATTATAGTAAGTGAGCTGTGGTCTGAATAGGCAGCAACAGCATGACTTGCATAATCTGTCAATTATCAATAAGTTCTTTAAATGAAAAGCCATCAGCTTTTTTAGTTTCGGTATTTGTAAAACAGAGGAAGTGAAATTTTTCCATTTGCTTTTTGAGTGTCAGACAGTTTTAATTCTGAGATAGCGAAAAGAAATTTAAATGCCTTCTTAAGCATCGGAATTCATAAAGTGTAACACTTTTCTAACTAGAATTTTAGTATTTGCCAGGGTCCTGAAATGAAGCTTTGTTCTTTGCCTTACCCTCTGCCTATAGTGGAGTGCTGTAAATATATTTAGAAATTATTGTGGCAGGAGACGTAATTTTATTTATTTATTTGTTTGTTTGTTTATTTAGTCTTTTGTCTTTTTAGGGCTGCACCCGCGGTATATGGAGGTTCCCAGGCTAGGGGTTGAATCGGAGCTGTTGCTGCCAGCCTACACCAGAGCCACAGCAACACCAGATCTGAGACGCGTCTGCGACCTACATCGCAGCTCACTGCAACGCCGGATCCTTAACCCACTGAGCGAGGCCAGGGATTGAACCCGTAACCTCATGTTTCCTCGTTGGATTCGTTTCTACTGCACCATGACGGGAACTGCGAGAGATGTAATTTTAAAGAACATCAGTGTCAGGTATGTTAAAGTTTTTGGTGTAATGAGTTGCAGCAGAATCATAAAGGAATATGTTCATTTATGCAGCAGTGAATTCCTGTTCCATGGAGCAAGAGGGGAAGTTCATGTTTACATATTGCAAATGGATATTGTAAAAGAAGAGGTCTTCATAGGTTTTATGATTGAATTTCTTTGGCTGATGACATAGGTACTAAAAACTAATGCAGAGAGAGATCTGATAGCAGGAATTTATTTTTTTTCATTTACTTAATTAACCACATCCACTTTTGTATATTGCCAGCCAACTTTGAAGCCTAGACAGAATCCCCAATCTACTCATGAATCACTTGATTTATTATGGAAAGGGAAAATATAATTTTGGCTTGCATTAGAAGGAAAAGAAGGAGAGTTATAATTATTAGTCAGTAAAAAGCTACTTTGCCCCTGATTTTGTTCTGTCCACAAAGATATACAGAGTTCAGTGTGTACTTTGGGTAGCTCTCCCTTTGAATTTTTTCTTGTGTGATATCTGTGGAAAGAAAGGATTGATTCAAGAGCTTGGATGTCTGTTGGTGCATTTACAGTCTGGGTCCACTCTTGAGGAGGACCGCTGCCAGGAGGTATATCTAAGAGGACGGGGGCTGGAATCTCAGTAGAAAGTCTGTCTAGTCACTGACTTTGGTAGTCACCTCAGGCCAGTTGCCTGGTCTGCTTCATTGTTTGATCTGTAGTGCAAAAGAAGTGTTAATCAAAGAGCTATGTTATTCAATGCCCCTGTCATGCCAGTCACTATCTTACACGGTCAGTTTCTATGTATTGTTTCTAAGGCTTCTTACAGTAGTCCTGCGCGGTCGGCACTCCACATTTTACAGAGGAGAACAGGCCCCACAATGTTATGGAGCCGGTAAACTGCAGAAATAGGAGCTCGTGGGACACAGCTCTACCTCATCTTCTCATTTTCACTTGCCTTGACCGTGATACAAGCCCCCCTCCCCCAATGTATACTTTCTTGAACCTGAAAGCAGAGCTTTGACCAGGTCTCTCAATGCCAATTATGAGGCGAGGTATTGGGGAGAAAACAAAGGAAGAGGCAGGCAACACATCTCCAGGAACTTGACAAGAAAATGGAAACTCAGAAAAGTAGATGAAAATGCAGTAGAAGGTAAATGCTAGAAAAATCCCCAGCACTGCAGAGGATAGTTCCTGAAGCTCTTTGAAGGGTGCCAGACCTTGAATGGGTTAATGAGTATCTAGTGTTAAAGCTCCCTGGATGGCTGGAAGGGATAAACTTAACAGATGCAAAGATGTGGGAAGGTAAAGATGGGGACTCCTTGGAGTTTCTATTGTGGTGCAGCAGAACTGAATCCAGCTAGTATCCATGAGGACGCGGGTTTGATCCCTGACCTCTGTCAGTGGGTTAATGATCCGGCATTGCCATGAGCTGTGGTATAGGCTGCAGATGAGGCTCAGATCTGGTGTTGCTGTGGCTGTTGTATAGGCTGGCAGCTGTAGCTCCTATCTGACCGCTAGCCTTGGAACTTCCTTATGCCGCAGGTGTGGCCCTAAACAAAGCAAGAAAAAAGGGGAGGAGGGGGACTCCTCATGGGGGTGCATAGGGTGGCAACTGAAGAAATGGATTTGACCATGTTTTGGTGATAGGGTGTTGAACATTTGAATTCTAATATCTACCACTTGTGTTATTTGTCCCTTTATCAAGGAACAAAGTCTGGGTAACCGAGGAAGTATTTGTAGCTTTTCTTTTGATTCCTGGAAGTTGGTGGAATACAATTAAAATGAATTTAAATGCTTCTAAATAAGTCTTAAGTTTATAATATACATGTAATATGATAGGGGCAAGTGGGGTGGTAGAAATATGTTGTGTGGTCCTGTGTTAATGTTGGTAGTGTTTTGTTAGTATTAAGAATTGAGTGTATTGGGAGTTCCCTTCGTGGCTCAGTGGTTAACGAATCCAACTAAGAACCATGAGGTTGCGGGTTCGATCCCTGGCCTTGCTCAGTGGGTTAAGGATCCGATGTTGCCGTGAGCTGTGGTGAAGGTTACAGACGCGGTTCGGATCCCGCGTTGCTGTGGCTGTGGCAAAGGCTGGCAGCTACAGCTCCTGTTAGACCCCTAGCCTGGGAACCTCCATATGCCGCGGGTGCGGCTCCACAAAAAAGGCAAAAAGACAAAAAAAAAAAAAAAGAATTGAGTGTATTAAATTTTTAATAAATAAATAATTTATTTGCTAGGTTTTCTTTAGTGGTTAGTATATAGCATGTCCTGTACTAGAAGTTACCATATGCATTATCTCATTTAATCATTTAAATCTTTGGAGAAGCTGTCAACACATCTTTCACTGAGTCATGTCTAAATGCTTGCTTGGGCTTTTCACAATTTGGCCTGTACTTTCTTGTCCAGACTCATTTTTCACTATCTTTGAACGCTTTGTGAAAACTAAACATATTGTTGGCTATTTTGTGTGCTGTATTAGAATACGTTTTCTTTTTCTTTACCTAGAATGCATTTGTTTCCTCTTCACGTCAAAATCCTACACTTGGAGTTATTATTTTTTTCAATTCATTCCAGTCATTCTATACTGAATATGATCTTTGGTACTGTCCTTAAATAAAGTAGACATTTGGTAAATATTAGGTAAATTAAACAAAATGTGCTTTGGGTAGATTTGCTAACTTAGCTCATTTACGCTAAGCAGATGCTCTAGAGCCACATAATCAGTGAAATTTGAGATGGTTCATCGCTCTTTGTTTCTGCCATTTTAAAGAACTAACCAGAGTGAAAACAAATATTCTCTCTAAAACATAAAATCAGTAAAAATTACTAGTAATTCATTTTAGGAAATTTCCTTATTAAGAGAAGACCTTATATTGTGTTTAAATAAAGCAAGTTTCAAGAAGTCTAAGTTATAGCTGTCTGCCCCAGGAGGTGCTCAGTTTTTTGAATGAATGGATCCTATGAGGTAGGTACTATTATTATGAGGTTGAAAATGGGATGCTTGAGACACAGAGAGGTTAGATATATTGCCTTGGTTGTACAAGGTAGCAAGCAACAGAGCTGACACGTTAACTACATGCCTGTCCCATATTTCCAACTCGGTCAGCAGTTACCAGAGATAAAATTTTAAGTTGAGTGTCATTTCACATTTACTTACTGTTATTACTCTTTGGCATACTACCCTTCTAGGAATACCTAGACTCCCAAAAACTTTGATTAGTGACTGTAGGAAAATATTAATGTAACTGCTGATGCATGTCATATCTAGTAAGAAAGTACATGTCAAAGTGCCTGAAATCACAGATTATTTTGTAGAAAAAGGAGAGGATTAAATTTATTTGGCAATAAACTTCCAAGATAAATTTATAAATCTAATTGCTAAAAACCTTTGTTTAATTTTCCTGTGCAGTACCTGCTCCTCAAAATAATTGAAAAAAATCTTCTTCTAAATAGTCAATAGTCACTTTTTTCCTCTTCACTTTACAAAATGTTACTTACTAAGAACACACATGCCAGATTTCATTTAATTGCATTTTTATGGTCCAGTCATTAACCTACTGAAAAAAAGTAGCTTTAATGGAAACAGTGACATAAACCTCATTACACTGGCCCCTATGTATTGCTATCATAAAGTATCCATCTTCTGTATGTGTATGTTTTCATAGGATACTATAGAAAAACGTAATGGAAAATTAATGTTGCAATGGAGAATTTGATTCTGTTTATATGTATTTAAATACCCTAGCACAGTGTATGTTTACAGTATCAAGAAGTTTATTTGGAATTAAGGTTTATCATAAATTTTATGATATTTAAAACATATTTTACAACTGGCCATATATTATTTCTGCTCCCTATTTTGAAGTTTTAAAAATTTCTTTGACAAAATATTTGTTATGTGCCTATCTTTGGACTGGTACAATACCCCTTATACTCAATTTTCAATAAGAAAAAACAACTTTTAGGTGATTAATTACTCTATACCTCATAAATGGTTTTTTTGACATTTAAATTTTAAACTATACCTTGCCACGGTGGGATATTGTGTCAAATAGTAGAGATAACTGAGTATGAAATAATTTAAAAGATATCATCATTGAAAGTAACCCTCCTACACTGTTGATGGGAATGTAAATTGGTGCAATCATTATGGAGAAGACTATAGAAGTTCCTTAAAAAACTAAAACTAAAACTACCATATGATCCAGAACCCCATCCTTGGGCATTTGTCTGTAGAGAAAACTCTAATTTGAAAAGATACATGCATCCCAGTGTTCATAGCAGCACTAGTTACAATAGCCAAGACCTGGAAACCTAAATGTCCATCAACAGAGGAATGGATAAAGAAGACGTGGTACATATATACCACAGAATATTACTCAGTCATAAAAAAGAATGAAATAGTGCCATTTGCTGCAACATGGATGGGCCTAGAGATTATCATATCAAGTAAAGTAAACCAAAGACAAATATCATATGATATCACTTATAGGCAGAATCTAAAAAAAAAAAAAAGATACAAAGGAACTCAGTTTCAAAACAGAAACTCACAGACGTAGCAGACAAACTTATGGTTACCAAAAGGAAAAGGGGAGTGGGGGAGTGATAAATTAGGAAGCTGGGATTAATATTTTAACCAAGAAGGACCTACTGTAGGAGTTCCCGTCGTGGCTCAGTGGTTAACGAATCCGACTAGGAACCATGAGGTTGTGGGTTCGATCCATGGCCTCACTCAGTGGGTTAAGGATCCGGTGTTGCCGTGAGCTGTGGTGTAGGTTGCAGATGCGGCTCGGATCCCACGTTGCTGTGGCTGTGGCGAAGGCCGGCGGCTACAGCTCCTGTTAGACCCTGAGCCTGGGAACCTCCATATGCCGCGGGTGCGGGCCCAGATAAGGCAAAAAGACAAAAAAAAAAAAAAAGAAGGACCTACTGTATGGCACAGGGATACTCAATATCTTGTAGTAGACTATAACAGAAGAGAATCTGAAAAAAATTATGTGTGTGTGTGTGTGTGTATATATATGTATGTTTTTATATATATATATAAACTGATTCACTTTGCTGGACACTTGAAACATTTTAAATCAACTCTACTTCAATAAAAAACCAAATGCAAACAAACAAAACATATCATCATCATCACTGTCGTTATCTTTGCCGTCACTGGTATGGGCGGGGAAATGTGTCTATATAGTTTTCATACAGAAAGGAAGCAAGGTGTGGAGAACTGAAGCAGTTCAGATGATGAGAGCAGTGTGGGAATATGTGTAAGCCTGGAAGGTCATTTCTTTTTATACATACTTGTTGTGTGTGTGGATGTGTGGAAAATAGTAGAGGAGGAAGATTTTCATGATTTGAAGCTCTGTGATTGCCTTATCAATCTAATGACACTACTCGTTGTGAGACTTGAGAAGAAATGGGCACTTTTCCTCTAGACCTAGAACTTCTACCACATCGTAGGTGATTTGCAGGAAGGATTTGAGAGCATTGATCTTTTTTTTTTTTAATATATATAGTTCTGTAACTGGAGGTTTGCACCTCTTTTTTTAATGGTTTTTTATTTTTTCCATTTTAGTTGGTTTACAGTGTTCTGTCAATTTCTACCATACAGCAAAGTGATCCAGTCTCACACACACACATACACATTCTTTTTCTCATGTGATCCTCCATCATGTTCCATCATAAGTGACTAGCTATAGTTCCCTGGGCTATACAGCAGGATGTCATTGCTTACTCACTCCAAATGCAATCATTTGCATCTTTTAACCCCAGACTCCCAGTCCTTCCTACTCCTTCCACTTGCCCCTTGGCAATCACAAGTCTGTTCTCCAAGTCCATCGAGTTTGCTTCTTTTCTGTAGAAAGGTTCATTTGTGCCCTATATTAGATTCCAGATATGTGATATCATATGGTCTCTCTTTCTGACTCACTTAGTATGAGTCTCTAGTTCCATCCATGTTACTGCAAATGGCATTATTTTGTTCTTTTTTATAGCTGAGTAGTATTCCATTGTGTATATATATCACATCTTCTTAATCCATTAATCTGTTGATGGATATTTAGGTTGTTTCCACGTCTTGGCACTTGTGAATAGTGCTGCAATGAACATATGGGTGCATGTATCTTTTTAAAGGAAAGTTTTGTCTGGATATATGCCCAAGAGTGGGATTGCTGGGTCATATGGTAGTTCTATCTTTAGTTTTCTGAGGTACCTCCACACTGTTTTCCATAGTGGTTGTACCCATTTCCATTCCCATCAGCAGTGTAGAAGAGTTCCCTTTTCTTCACACCCTCTCCAGCATTTGTTATTTGTGGACTTATTAATGATGGCCATTCTGACAGGTGTGAGGCAGTACCCCATAGTATTTTTGATTTGTATTTCTCTAAAAATTAGTGATGTTGAGCATTTTTTCATGTGCCTATGGGCTATGTGTATATCTTCGTTGGAGAAATGTTTATTCAGGTCTTCTACTCATTTTTCAAATGGGTTGTTGGCTTTTTTTTTTTTTTTTTTTTTTGCTGTTGGGTAAGTTGTTTGTATATTCTAGAGATTAAGCCCTTGTCAATTACGTAATTTGAAAGTATTTTCTCCCATTCCATAGGTTGTCTTTTTTTTTTCTTTATGGTTTCCTTTGCTGTGCAAAATCTTATTAGTTAGATTAGGTCCCAGTGGTTTATTTTGCTTTTATTTCTGTTGCCTTGGGAGTCTGACCCAAGAAAACACTGGTACGGTTGACGTTTTTTTGCCTATGTGCTCTTCTAAGAGTTTGATGGTGTCTTGTTGTACGTTTAAGTCTTTAAGCCATTCTGAGTTTATTTTGTGCATGGTGTGAGCATGTGTTCCTGTTTCACTGATTTACATGTGGCTATCCTGGGAGTTCCCATTGTGGTACAGTGGAAACAAATCCGACTAGGAACCATGAGATTGTGGGTTAAATCTCTGGCTTTGCTCAGTGGTTTAAGGATCTGGCATTGCTGTGAGCTGTGGTGTAGTTTGCAGTGTGGCTTGGATCTGATGCTGCAGCTCCTATTCAACCCCTAGCCTGGGAACCTCCACATGCTGGGGTGTAGCCCCCCCCAAAAAAAAAATCAAGACAAACAAACAAATACATGTGGCTGTCCAGTTTTCCCAGCACCACTTGCTGAAAAGACTTTTTCCCATTTTATATTCTTGCCTCCTTTGTTGACGATTAATTGACCATAGATGTCTGGATTTATTTCTGGGTTCTCTGTTCTGTTCCATTGGTCTGTATGTCTGTTTTTGGTACCAGTACCACACTGTCTCGATTACCGTAGCTTTGTAATATTGCCTGTAGTCTGGGAGAGTTATGCCTCCTGCTTGGTTTTTGTTCCTCAGGATTGCTTTGGCAATTCTGGGTCTTTTATGGTTCCATATGAATTTTTGGATTGTTTGTTATAGTTCTGTGAAAAATGTCATGGGTAATTTGATAGGTATTTCATTGAATCTGTGATTGCTTTGGGTAGTATGGCCATTTTTATGATATTAATTCTTCCAACCCAGGATCATTGAATATTTTTCCATTTCTTTGAATCCTCTTTACTGTCCTTGATTAATGTTTTATAGTTCTTAGCATGTAACTAAGAACTATAAAACATTAATCTTTCACCTCCTTGGTCAGTTTTATTCCTAGGTATTTAATTTTTTGGGGTGAAATTTTATAAGTTATTTTGTATTCTTTTTTCTAATATTTCATTGTTAGTGTACATAAATACAACCAATTTCTGAATGTTAATCTTGTATCCTGCTACTTTGCTGAATTCGTTGATCAGTTTAAGTAGTTTTTATGTGGAGTCCTTAGGGTTTTCTATATATATATATTATCATGTCATCTGCATACAGTGACAGTTTTACCTCTTCTTTTCCAAGAGGTTGAAGAAGAAGGAACACTCCCAAAGATGTTCCATGATGCCACCATCACCCTAACACTAAAACCAGACAAAGATACTATCAAAAAAGAAAACTATGGGCCAATATCTTTGATGAATATAGACTTAAAAGTTTTCAACAAAATTTTAGCCAACCGAATCCAACAACATATAAAAAAGATCATACACCACGACCAAGTGGGATTCATCCCAGATTCACAAGGATGGTTCTACATACACAAATCAGTCAACATCATACATACATTAACAAAAGCAAAGTCAGAAACAACATGATCATCTCAACAGATGCAGACAAAATCCAACATCCACTCATGATAAAAACTCTTACCAAAATGGGTATAGTAGGAATATACCTTAACATAATAAAAGCCATTTATGACAAACCCACAGCAAATGTAATACTCACTGGAGAAGAGCTGAAAGCCTTCCCGCTAAAATCTAGAGCAAGACAAGGATACCTACTCTCACCACTTTTATTCAATGCATAGTATTGGAAGTCCTAGCCACAGCAATCAGACAAACAGAAGAAATAAGAGCATTGATCTTTTTAAACTGTGTGACTCTGGACAAATTACCTAACTTCTCTATGCTTCAGTTTCCATACCTGTAAAATAGAGATAATAATAGTGTTGAGCTGAAAAGGTTGCTGGGAGGCTTACAAGGGTTATTACATAATAAAGAGCCAATAAATTTTACTACTGCTATTATTTAAATAGCAAGCAGATTTAAGTTACTTTGAGAAGAACGGCAGAGCAGACCCCAGCAGACTTGGTTTCTTGTCTTGGTTTTTTATTTAACGGTGTTCAGTAAGCTGCTGTATTCTCTGAGACATGAATCTTATGAGTAAAGTGGGATAGTAATACATATTTTGTGGGCTTGGTGGAAGAATGAGATTATGTATGTAAATTACCAAGCCCAGAGTCAGACCCAATAGTAGGCGCTCCATGAATGGGGCCATTATAATTATTTACAAAAAAACCCACAGTTATAATTGAATTGAGTGCCTGAGGATACTATGTCTTTACAGAGAAGCATTACTTAGCTACATAAAGAACAAAGGTCAGTGTTCTCAGAAACTCATGTAGTTGAACATTACTTCTCAGCCAAAAGAAATATATTGCAGAGAAAGTGGTTGTAAATTCTATGTTCTATTTATACATGATGAGGGTGTTGTGAACTCTGGAGCCACATTTTAAATATCATGTGTGTGAGGGCTTTCTTGTTTCTTACCTTATAAAATGTCCTCATTTTAAATGTCTCTAAGTGCATGTAAACATACATAAAATAGCCCCAAACACTCATATTAAAATAGGCAAAATCTTCTAGACCAGACCACTTTATTTATTTTTCACTGTTTTATTACAGTCTTCTTATCAGGATTTCATGTTTGATCCTAAAAATCACAGAATTTGGTAGCTGTAAGGGACTAGTCTAGAACTCTAAATTAACAGGTGAGGGAACTGTGATCTAATAAGTTTGTGATTGCCTCAGGTCGTATAGTAAGCTGGTATCAGAATCCTGTTCTCTTGTCTCCAAGAGAGAACATCCAGGGAAGAGAAATGATAACTGGATCCAGACAAAACTGAAGGAGAGGTGCCCTCGGGTTCCACAAAGTGACCCTCAGCATACATGTGTGTGATATTCAGCATATAGCTGAAAGAAAAGATTAGGTAAGGCTGGTGCTGGGGAATCTGTACCTGGTGGCAGAGGCTGGCCCTTGTGAAATTACTTTGATGGACCCAAACACCATTTATAAAGGATATTGGTTATGGTCATGTAGCATATACTAAGCATTCAGTTTGAGCTCTAAAGTCAAGCATCAGGTAGATATCAAGTAGCGGGGTAGTAGATTCAAAGCCAGAAAAGCAGTAGCATCCTAGCTCCAGGGAGGCTCTGGAGGAAGTTGCTTATCTTTCAGCGCTTCAGTTTCCTCAACCGTAACTTTATAATAGTACCTGTATCTTGTGGTTGTGCTGATAAACCAGGTAATTCATGAAATGAATTTAGCTGAGAGTCTGGCACTTTGGTAACCACTTGGTAAAGAATAGTTCTCACTGTAATTCCAAGTGATCGATCTCTTTATGGTGGGAGACATGTCATGGGGAGAATTTCTATCCCTTGAGAAAGTACTCAGAATTTATTGCATTCTCAGAGTCCTAGCAAAGTCACCCACAGTGCAGGATAACATTCTAGTCTAGGATAAAAGGGGTGCTTAGAGAAACTGAGGCAAAAACTTGTTTCCTTAGCTGAGCAACAGGGTAGGTGTTTAGTATTTTTGAGGAGGGCAGCATAGGGACTGTTACACTTTCCAGTATATACAGGTGAGCTGGTTATATCTCAGACTCAAGAGATTTAGACCCTTAAGACAAATTTCACTGACCTTATCCTGACCAGACTCAAAGATTATTGGTGGACTTCCCTCCTGGTCTCTTATACAGAAGTAACCTTTAAATAACACCAGGTTAAAATCTATTGTTTTTAGCTACTTTAAAACTTAGTGATGGCCAGTAAACCTCTTCTTTTACATATGGCATTTTCTAAAGATTTTTTTCCTGCTGCTCCAGAATGAGTTTTTAACTCATGTGATGACAACTGCAGCTGTATTTACAGTTCAGTTCAAAATGCCACTCCAGGTTCAAAAAGGCCATATAAAAATCCACTGAATCTCAAAAGCCTGAACAACAAATTTGTCCCCACCATAAATTTATCATGTATTCCAAGTGACATGGAAATATATAGTTCTCCTTACCTCTTTATATGTCTTAATTTTGTCTTTTGATCATGGAGTTTTATGGGAAATCTGTGTAACCTGAAGCAGCTTAAGGGGGTAAATCATGGGCCATGATAATCACCAAGCCTATGCATTGAAGACTAATAGAGAAGATGCAAATAAATTCACAAATAATAAGAAACTTTTATTTGTATGTTTCTTATCTCCTTATGTTTTCCAAGATTCTTTCTGGAATGTACACATAGGCATTGAAAATTAAAGCCAAAAATACAACCATAAAAATAAAATGTTGAAACAAAATGAGATACAAGACATTTAGTTTTTATTAGCCCTCCCACTTCTTCCTTTATCCACAAGGTCATAAGATTTTACATTAGACTTTTTGAGATTATTTGTGTGTCTCCCTTGTGCCTAATATTACGCCCAGAAGAAATGGCAGGTGAACAATAGATATGTATCAAATGAATGAATACTGGTGGTTTGAAGAAATATTCTGGGACAGGAATAGCTTATTAAATCTGGGGAAGTTTAGATGTCTTGTGGTATGTATTGAATACTGTCTTTTATTTCTCTTAGTAAGAGAATCTCTCTGATCAAATAAAATAATATCTGTGGAAATTCTTTATAAATTGTAATATGCTCTGCTGAAAGTAGGCCTTGTCACTACTTTGTGCTTTTATCTTGGGAACCTGGAAAGACCACACCCTTTGAGGAGGGACCAGAGTCAAGAAATAAGGACCGCACTGAACTAGACCAGCCGTAACAAAGGCTAAAGCCTATTCTTGATGAAATCAAGATAATCTTTCGAGGAATTCAACCTGCCTGTCAGAAAACAAAACTCAACAAAACATCCTGCAACTTTATAGAAAGCGTAATCCAGAGCCTTTAAGGCAGCATCATCCTTTACAGTGTTTAACACACACATTTATAGACATGTGAAAAAGCTGGAAAAAGTGATTGATAAGGGAGATAAAAAATAGTCAACTGAAGCACACACAGAGATGATACAGACACTGGAATTAACAGGGACTTCAAAGCTATAATGATTAATATGTTGAAAAATAGAGAAAAGGTGGACAAATGATAAAAAGAGAGTCTATTTCAACAGAAATATGAAATGAATTAATGGACATTAAAGAATACCAAAATATATCTGAAATTCCAACCCACTAGATAGATTTAACCACAGATTGTACACAGAAAGACAGAATTAGTGAATTCATAGACAAGTCAATAAAAAATATCCATACTGAAGTTCCAGATAGAAAAGACAGTGGGAAGAGGCCTCCAGAATCTCTAGCTTTCTTCATTCTTTTTTCTTTTTTGGCTGGATGATTTAAAATTACTTGTCTTTGAGTTCACCAACTCTTTCTTCTGTCTGATTAAGTCTGTTGCTCAACGTAATGAACAGTAAATTCTAGTGAATATTTCCATTCAGTTATTCTATTCTTCAGCTCCAAAGTATCAGTTTAGTTCTGCTTTGTTTTTTTCAGTCTCCTTGCTGATAGCCTCATTTTATTCGTGCATAGCTTCCCCAAGCTCTTTGGGAACATCTTTATGATGGTTATTTAGAATTCTTTGTGAAATAATTCATAGCAGCCTTTTTTTTTTTTTTTTCCTTAGGGTCAGTTCTGTAGATAAATGTTGCTTCTTTGATTGGGCCATGCTTCTCTGTTTCTTCATGTGCCTTATAACTTTCTGTTGGGCTCCAGGCATCTGACAAAGCACAGCCACCTCTCCAGTATTTATGGGCTGGCTTTGTAAAGGAGAAGACCTTTACCAGTTAGCCTGGCTAGAGATCCTGGAATATCTTAAACTTTTTTGGCGAATACATCTTCTTTGGACTGGGATGTGTGTGTACATTCTCATTTAGAGAGAATTACTAGTTTCTCTTTTTTTTTTCTTCCATATTTGGCCATTTTGATTTATAATGTTCTGTCAATTTCTGCTGTATGGCAAAGTGACCGGTTTTACATATATAATATGAGAAAAAGAATGCCAGTTTCTCTCTTCAGAAGTTCATAATCTCTTCCTCCCTCCAGCGTCTGTCTGCAGTACTGCAGGTTCTCTAGAAGTGCAACAGACTCCCAGCAGGCTTTTATTCTCAGCATCCCCCAGGCACCTAGTGTATGTTGTGTCATGTAAGTGCTCTGAGACTGGAGAGACAGAAGCCAGTCCCTTGAGCAGTCCCCTGAAGAGTTGAACTATTGGACACACACCTGACTCTTGTCTTCCCCCTTTGAGTGAGAGGCCACTTTGGTATATTGGTTTCTGTCTGTTGTGCTGTGGATCTTCTGGAATAGTAGCATGCCACCCAGCTCTCTCTCTCTCTTTTTTTTCTCAGCAGCCCTCAAGGCATCTAGAGTGTGCTCTGTCCTCTTAAGTTCTCTGAGACAGATGAGGCAGAAACCAGTCCCACAGGAAGTCCCCAGAAAATCTAGAACATTGTATATATGTTCCAATTATTTTTCTTCCCAGGGAGAAGCTAGGAGTTGGGGTTTTCTCCCGCTTTTTCCAAAGTCAGCTGGGGGAGGTATTATGATGATTGTGGGCTAGTCCAAACCCTTGCCTTTGTTCTCAGCAGCTCACAACCAGACACCCTTTCCTGTTAGCTCTTAGAGTCAGGCAAGAGAGAAACCAGTTCCTCAGGCAGCCTCTCAAAAAGTCAGTACATTGGACATGTTTCTGTCTTTTCTTTTCCTCCCCAGGGAGAAGCCAGCAGCTGAGGGATTTTTCCCAATAATGATGCACTGAGTTGGGTGGGGGTGGACTATGGCAAGTGAGTGCCACAGTTTTCCTACCGGGTTTGATGTGGCTGATTTCACCTGGAGACCTGGGGTACAGGAACCTCTGAACTGTTTTTGGGATTTCATACAAAGGGAACTGGTCTATATATTATTGAGGGAAAGAGGGTCTGGGGCTTCCTATTCTGCCGCTTTGCTGATGTCACCCCACATTGTGTTCTTTCTTGAAGGGAGATCTTAGTGGTTCATTCCCGTTACTGCCTTCTTAATTATTATTGTTATTATTGTTTTATATTAGTGTTTTAGATTGACTCATACATATTTTATTTTCTCTCTATTCCCTTTTTGTATCACATTATTTCTAGGTTCAATATCCTTCTTTCTAAGGTAAATTTTTTTTTAGAAATGACTTTGGTGAGGATCTGGTGCTGACTAGCTCCCTGATTTTATTAGTCTAAAAATGACTTTATTTCAAGAGTATTCTTTAAGAATAATTTAGTTAAGTATAAAAATCCTATGTTGACAGTTATTATGTCTCAACTTTATCACCTGACTTCTGTAATTGCTATAGAGGTTTCTGTTACTGATATAAGTGCTACTCTTAAAATGGACAGATGACTTTTTTATTTGGATGATTTTAATATCCGTACTTTGTCTTTGATAGTCTTCAATTTTATTACGGTTTATCTAGATTACATTTCTTCTTACTTGTTCCACTTGGGATCCACTGAGTTTATAGAATTAATCCTGGGTATTTCTCAGGATTGTCTTTTCATATGGTGCGTTTCCCCCATTTTCTCTGTCCTCTCCATCTATAACTCCATTTGGGTATTTTAACTTCTTTGTCTCTTTGTATCACTTTTATATTTTTGATCTCTTCTTCTTTCTGCTGAATTCTAGTTAATCTTTAAAAGGCTCTATTTCCAGCAACAGTTACCTTTTCAGCTTTCTGATAACCTGTCTCTAACCTGTCCACTGAGTTTTAAATTTTAACTATATTTTTATTTAAAAAATGCATCTTATTATTTTAAAAATGTACCTTTTTTGAGAGTAACGTATAGTTTTCTCATATGCCTGGATCTATCCCTCATTTAAAAAATATTTTAGCCATAATTATTTTATGTTTTATACTTAGAAATACTGTTGGTTGAAGATCTTGTGATTCTGATTCTGCTCTTTATTGTTTCTGCCAAATCCTGTTCATGGTAGCTTATTTCCTTGTATATTGTATGATGTTGGATTGTGGGCTCAGAGACAGTTGGTCAATTTAGGTTGAGGGTGTCCTTCCAGGTAGAGTTTGTATTTACTTCTTGTGTAGCACCCTAAAGGACTTAATAGAAAATGGGACCTTTTTTTGGCTTTTGCTATTCGCATCCTACAGATAAATTTGAAGCTCTTTAAGGAAAAGCGATGATAGAATTATTCAGGGAAGTCTTTTCTTACCTTTTCTCGTGAGAGGGTTCTTCTCATTTACACTTTTCCTGGTAGGATAGCCCTTTATGTGTTCCAGCTTTATGATGGTTTTTCCTGGGTGATTTCTCAGCCTGTCCCAGGCCAGGTTTTGATGGTACTTTAGTTCAGGTTTGATTACCAACTTGGAAGAATTTAGTACCAGAGCTTGGAAGTGGGTCAGTGTTACCAAGAGAAATCCTGTAGAAGTCAGGGTTGCATCTTTGGGAGTGAGTGAGGACACAGAGCCGAAGGAGGAGGAGGAGAAAGAGAGGTTGACTGAAGAGAAAAGCCCAGAAATCCCACAGAGTAAGAGGAACTGGAATTGGAAGGAAATTAGATTGTCTAGTTTCTCTTCAGGGTAAAACAGGAGAAGGTGGCTAGCAGAGGCAAGAAGATCAAAAAAAGTGAGAACTTTGAGAAAAAATGCTGTGATTAAGATGTCATTTGCGAGTAGTTTTGGTGAGGTGCTGAACTGGAGCCATCTCAGGCATGGAAGGGAGGAATGGATAAATAGCTGGGAATGGAAGCAGAGAAAGACTGCTGTCTGAGAGCAGAATAATTTATTATCTATAATTCAGTAATTAAAAACTGCATTTTAACAATTTGTGGAGAGAAGTTCCTGAGGAGCTTAATCTGGTCTCTGTAGATGTCATTCTCTGCTAAGAACCCTTGATGAATAAGATTTCATGATCACTTTTTAAAAACCACCCTATCTAAATAATTAGCTATCATATTTAAAAACTGAACTTTATTGAGTGGAAAATATGGATTAAGGTAAAATAAATCAACGTTCTCTTGGCGTTTAGTCAAAGCCTTCATTTAGGGGCTTGCAAAAAATTTCAAATGTAGTTTATTCTTTAGGGGATAATATTAAATCAAACTTTAAATAAATCAGTTAATTTGTGAAACTAACTCTGAAGAAAATGAGAGATCACACTCTGTAGATACTTCTGGATGTCAGCAGGATCCTTGCTCCTGTAGAGGTCTGACAGTTTGCCTGGTCCTTTTCAAACTTTTCTGTGGAACACTCTTCTGGGAGAAATTAGTTGGTATTCTTAACAAAAAAGGTTTCCTAATCAAGCTAATTTGGGAAACTCCTTTTAAAAAATTCTAGTTCTCTTTTGGGAGATTCATAAATTTGCTAGCACATCAAGGGTTTTGAAAAGTAGAGCAAAAAAAAAAGAAAAAAAAAACAACCTTCAGAGTTCCCATTGTGGCTCAGTGGGTTAAGAACCTGATATACTCTTCGTGAGGATTCAGGTTCGATCCCTGGCCTCACTCAGTAGCCTAAGGATCCAGCATTGCCACAAGCTTCATAGGTCACAATGTGGCTCGGATTTGGTATTGCTGTGGCTGTGGTGCAGGCCTACAGCCGCAGCTCCAATTTCACCCTTAGTCTGGGAACTTCCATATGCTGCAAGTTTGGCTGTAAAAAGAAAACAAACAAAAGCTGTTGAAGTTGTATTTCTCAAACTTATTTAAGTGAAGAAAAGAAAAGGTTTGTGTGTGTGGTGCTGAGAGAGAAAAAGAAAGGGAAGATTGTTATGAACACTTTATGGAACAGTGTTTTGTGGAAATAATTTGGGAAATGCTAGCTTAGAAACTTTAGTAAAAAAAAAAAATTCAAATAAATATAAGGTCCTCCTATATGTCAGGCCCTATGCAAAGCAAATAGATCATAAGTCCATAAGAGATAGAGCCAGCCTTTCTCTTCATTGCGCCCCCGGTCTCCACTGTGCAAAAGAACTCCAGTCACATATTGATCCTGAATTAACATCATGTGCCACAGTTTAGAAAATCTAAGATTGAATCTTTTTCGGTTCTAACAAACAGAAGAAATATAGTCAAACTAACTCTGATAAACAGGGATGGGGGTGGATAAGAGGAGGCTATTATAAAGCTGCAGAGATTTTGCAGAAACAACAGTCCCTATTTTTTCATGAGAATTAGGATGCCATCAGGCATGGGGCAGTTGCTATCTATTGCTTTAGTACAGTCTGGCCTTTTGTCTCAGTTTTATTTTAGTCTGAGGCTTTCTTACTTACTTAAGCCTAATATGGTCATTCCAGCCCCATCTTGAGCTGAGGTAATTGATTCCTGCTCAGTGAATCTATTGGCTGGCTTGGGCGTGGTGGTGTCCACACTATTCTGGTCATCAGGGATGAGGAATGGTCAGTCACACCATGTACTTCTTCAGGGGGCCTTGGGGTGGAGTGGAAATTAAACATATTTAATGTGATTGGGATGAAGAATTTTATTGTTTGAGGAGACAGGCAGTGATAAATTATTTCCAATACGTTCTATTATGCATAAAAATTCTTAACCAGCTCCCACCTTTATTTACAGAGAATGAATCCCAGAGGAACTAAAATATAACAATTATTCAAACAGGGAAATAAACTCAAAAATAAAACAGAATCTCCTGTTAGTTGTAAAGTTTTAGCTAATATGACCTGTTAATGTTGGCAGAGGTCATAGAAATACCAAATATTTTTTCCTAAGTGATTTTGGAGATGAGAAAAGAATTATTGCTTTCTTCACCTTTTGACCTACTGGAAGGACTTACTGAAAATGTTTTTCAGGTTGTTTTGGAAGAATGCTTCTAATGGCTCTGATGTTAAATTACTTTGGAAGGGATAACTTCCTAGCCGGTCTAAATTTTGAGGCAAAAGAGCCCTAGCAGAACACTCCCATGACCTCAGTTGTGGTGTATATACCCGTGTGAGTGAGTCTAACTCTTCTGGGTCACCGGTGATTGAAACTGGAATGTACGGAATAATATTCAAAGCGCCTGTTGCTTTTTCTTGTATTTCACGAAATGGAAATAGTTGAGGTACATTTTGAGACCTCACTCCTCTAGCAATTCAGCATAACTCCCTCTGCTGAATAAGTCTGGTTTCCTTTTCCCCTGCTTCTTTTAGCCACACACAGAAGGGTCTGTTGACCTTGCATTGACAGATTCAGGCTTTGCTCAATTTCCAGATTCATGAAGTCTTGAGACAAGAACTAATTAATCCATGCTCAATTCTGTTAATTTTGCCTTCTGATCTTTAGTTTCCCAAGGAGAGAATTCATTAATCACTTAGTCTTCAAGGATTCTGGCTTCTAATATATTTATTTCTCATTATGTAGTAGCAATTTATCATTCTGGTATCTACCTTAATCTCATATGCATGTTAGATGGCCTGAGTTAGGCTTCCAGGTCCTCATCACTGAGGAAAAGGAGTAAGTCCCTCAAAGAATGGGTTCAGACCCTGGAAGATGGCAGTTTCATCAAGGCTGCTTGTACCCACCACCTTTTCTATCACTTTCCTTAGCTAGAAATGTCTATAAATATTTAAGATGGAGTCTTCCCCTAAGCCTCTTTCTGACCGTGGAGTTGACTTGTTTTAGATACTTGGTTATCCCATGAGGGCTACATTTCGCTTACTCCTGTGAATTAGCAGGTGTTAACCATACATGCTTATTCTTCACTGCATAAGTTGAGTAGCCATTAGTTCTTCCCATGATCTTTGGGCCAAGCCCAAAGATGTTTTAAGAATCAGTAGACTTTCGATTCCAAGCCTCTGTAAAGGAACCCATTTTGTATATGGATGGCAAATAAATTTTATTTCTGGTTAATGTTCAATTACTTGGTAGTAGCTACCTGGGGTGTTTGCTACTGTTAATACTTAGTACTCGATGGAAAGAGTACTAAGGCCGATCTTGCGTGCTTCCAGACAGAGTGCCAGAGTTACACACATGTTACAGGGGTGCTGGGTTGGGGTGATGATTGTGAAATTGTTGGTTAGAGGAGGTGGCAGTATGAATGCATCCCTGATGGCCTTGCCCTAGGGCGAGATGCTAGGAGCTTTCTCCTTACCGTCCTACAGGGTGACAACTTCCTTGCCTCCAAACACCATGATGAATTAAGAAACTCTTGGCTTTGAGCATTAGGGAGATAAAAGAAGATATCTTTCAGCTAACTAAATGGTCTCTGAAAATGAGAGGGTTGTCTTATGAATGGGCTAAATTTTGACCATGGTAAAATGAATAGGTCCATAATTAGGGGGACTGAGTCATCCATTGTTCCACGTACAAGATACATCTGGAACTCCTAATGGACTGATATTCTCCATCTCCCCTTAAACTTATCTTCACCCTTAAATTCAGGCAATAATCTGTGTGGAAGGAAGTTTGGTGTGGCTATAGTATGTTAGCCATTATCAGTGAGCCCTCACTTTGGGTCCCTGATACTTCCTTATCCTTCCTACTTCATGTTTCCCGGTTTTGCCATCCAGCCTTTTGTACAGTGTCTAATATTTCTCAAATTACTTAGTTTTCTGTGATCCAGGTTTCATACATCAGCCTTGATTTAACAAAATGTAGTAAACTGCTATTAGGTCAGGTATTGCCTGAGATGCTAGATGTAACTTCAGTAGGTTCTAAGTAGCCTTTGCCTATATATCTTAGGAGCCAACTGCCCACTCTAGGACTTTGAAGAATTAGTCTATCAAAATTTCTTCCTTCCTTCCCTACCTATACCCCATACTGTATCTCGCTGAATGTTTTCCTAAACCATGCTTATTCAAACTTTTAATACTCTGGGCTAAAATTCTGTCAACTGGAACTGTACTCCAGTGCCTCTTCAGGTCTAGTGGGCAGCTCTAATGTCAGGTCTTTCTCCTGAGCCCAGTCTTCCTGTGTGTGCTCTATGTTTTGTCAGTGATAAATCCTGAGATATGATGGAGTTAAAATATGTTTGGAAAACCTTATTGGTAATCCACTCTATAATCCACTTTACAATAATATTATATTTTACTTGGAGGTGAAATGTTGTGGTGACAGCATGAATTAAGTTCTTGTCTATGAATGTTTTTTACTACTCTTAGACAAAATATAGGCTCATTGTCAGAAATGATATTTTCGTTTTGGGTACCTAACAAGTGTGGAACTATGATTGTTGTTACGTGTTTGAGATAAAACAGAGAGCACTTAAAAAATGCTTAACATGGTCAAGAAATTTTTACCTTGAAGTATTCCCGAAAGGTCAGTATAGACTTTTGTCCAGAATTTTTTTTGGTTATTTTCCATTAAATAGTAGGTGATTTTGGCAGGTTATTCTAAGGAATCTGGTTTAAGATTCTTTATACTGCAATTAACTCACAATCACCAAAACCAGTTTCTAATGTATACGTTCCAGGAAAAATAACTTCATGTGCCATTTTGCATTATATCCAAGACACATGATGGTTGACTTCTTTAATAACAGCAGGCTTTCCTCACATAGGACTTGTATTATAAGAAAAATAATATCCACTGATAATTTGTGAAGAATATAAAAATAGGGTGGTTTCTATTTCTCTTCTTGCCCTTACCTCCATACCTGATATCAGAAACTCAGTGATTAAAAATCCTAAATATGTTTGATTTGAAATGGGATTCAGTTTATTTGAAGGACCTCAAGAATATTTTTGAACATTCAGACTTCCTGTGGAATTTGAAAATCCTCACCTGGATGTGGGGTGGCAGGAAATCGGTGGAGAATTTTGCTTCCAAGACTATTCTAGAATTCAGGACAAGGGCTTATATTTAGAAATAGCTGTTCAAGATGGATTATTCCCTATGAAGAAACGTGTAGACAAAGCCGGATAGGTAGTAGGTGAAATTAGGGGCTCCTGGCCTCTTTTACTGCTTGTTACACAGTTCCATCCCATAGATGACACTGTTCTCGAGCTGTAAGCAGTGTGTGCCTCTCTGCCATCTGGCTCAGCCGGCTCCAGCACCATAAGGTGAACTCAACTGTTGGTGGTAGGAAATAGTGCTCTCTGTTTGTCACGATGTACCAGCACAGACCCAAAGTCAGTAACTGCTTGACATTCCAGAAGCATTCTCATGGCAGTGAGTTAAACTTCATGGAATGTCCTTTTCCAGTGGATGATGAAATCATTTAGCAATGGTTACCTTTTGTGGAAGAAAATCTTTTTAAAAATTAAGTAGTTCCGGGAGGGTTTGAAGTTTGTATTCCTGTTTTTGAAGTAGACTTACTACCAGCCAGAGAAAATATTAATGTATCAATATGGTAGTTTGAGAGGGTGATGCAGTAAATTCCAGTTTTCCTTTTTCCACTTGATCATCTGATAATATATCGAGTTGATGCAGAACTTCTAGAAATCCTTCCATAGTTTTGATTTTTGTTAGCTCAATAATGAAGATATCGTCAGAGCAGGTTCAGATGGATGGAAGCTCAGAAAGCAGAGTATCTGGGAATCAACAGAAACTTCCACAGGCGATGGGAATTCTGGATTGGCTCTTTTATTTCTCGGCCTTCATGTGTGCTTTAATATTCTCTACTCCTATACCCTGTTGGTAACATCTTGCAAAACTGTAGTACAATATCACAACCAGAATATTGACACTGATATAATTGAGATACAGAACATTATCATCACCATGAGGATGCTTTTTTTGTTTTTTAAAGATTAACTTCTGAGAGCAGTTTTAGATTCTAAACTGAGCAGAAGGTATGAAGATTTTTCCATGTACCTCCCCCCCACCCACATGCGCCACCTTCACATGTACAGTTGATATAACTACACTGATATATTATGATCATCCAAAGTCCATTGCTTACATTAGGGTTCACACTTGGTGTTGTCCATTCTATGGATTTGGACAAATGACGTTTATCCTCCATTATAGTATCATACAAACTATTTTCACTGCCCTGAAAACCCTCTGTATGCTGCCTATTTACTTCTTCCTCCCCCTGACCTCTGGGAACTACTGATGCCTTTTTTGCTGTGTGCATAGATTTGCCTTTTACAGATTGTCATATAGTTGGATATCATACATTATATAGCCTTTTTTGATTGGCTTCATAGTAACATGCATTTAAAGTTCCTCCATGTCTTTTCATGGCTTGATAGCTCATTTCTTTTTAGAATTGAGTAACGTTCCATTTTCTGGATGTATATTAGTGCATTTACCCATTTGCCTGCTAAAGGACATCTCTTTATCAAATGGTCACTTGGTCATACCCTTGGTGTTTTCTTCTGATCGTATGTTCTCATTTTTTTTATAATATGGAAGAGCTGAGAATTTTCCAAATCTTTAATTTCAGCTTCCTTTTTGCTTGCTTTTAACTCGTACTACACTTAAATTTATTTATGTTGTACTGTAAACAGTCAGGAGGGGCCACGTCGCAACATCAACATTTTGCTTAGAAATAGCTTAAGTTAAATATCCAGTTTCATCACTTGCAAGTTCTCCTTTCCATGGAACATGAGCACGTGAATACAATTCAGCTAAGTTCTTTGCCACTTTATACCAAATATCACCTTTCCTCCAGATTCCAAATTGTGTTCTTCATGTAGTTTAAGAAACAGTAATGCTTTATGTATGTTTTGTTTGTTTGTTTGGCTGTGCCTATGGCATATGGAAGTCCCCCAGGCCAGTGATCCAAACTGGCCATCTAAGCCACTGCAGTGACAACACTATATCCTTACCCACTGCCCCACAACAGAACTCCAAGAAATGCTAATGCATTATATATAACACTAATTTTGCTTTTGCCTGGTGGATAAGGGAATGTAAACATTTAAAATAGTTCATGTAATATCTTAGTAGCATTGATTTCCAAATCAAGCAAAAATGTAAACAGAATAAAACCTGATTATAGTGTTTTGCTTGAAACCATTTTAGCCACAACTTTATTATACAGAAGCAATCATTTGAATAATTTATTAACAGTTTATAACCATTTATTAATTGTGTCGCATTCTTCAGATAACATATAGTAGGAAGAATAAAAGAGAAAATACAGTCTATCAACTCCAGTCTACCAGCATTCTACAACAGAACTTTTGCTGGAAAACTGATAGACATGTTCTTTATGTGGGCCTCTGTAGCCACTAACCACATGTGACTATTGAATGCTTAACATGTACCTAATATGTCGGTGGAACTGAACTGTTAATCTTTCTTAATAACAGCTGTGTTGAGATATAATTCACATACTGTAAACTGAGCCATTAAAACTGTATGATTCAGTGATTTTTAGTGCATTCAGAATCGTGCAGCCATTACCACAGTCAATTTTATAACATTTTCATTGCCCCAACAAGAAAGCCAGTACTCGTGCAGTCATTCTTCAGACTTCTCCAACTGCCTCAGCCCTAGACAGCCACTAATTCTTCTGTCTTCACGAATTTTCTGATTTTGTACATTTCATCTAACTGGAATCACAATTTGTATTCTTTTGTGACTGGCTAATTTAATTTTGGTTTATTTAAATTTAATACTCACATGTGCCTAGTGGCTACCACATGAAACAAGTGAAGTAAAAGACCAAATACAGATGCTTAAGTAATGCTGAAGTTTAGGAGAAGATAGTCCTGTAAAAGCTGTATGTGGAAAACTTGTCAGAGAGATTGTAACCCTGACAGAACCTAAAGGTGGAGGTGGTTAACAGTAGCAAATAATACAGAGGGGTCAAGAAAAAATAGTTTCAATGTAGTGATAGGATAGGAAGCCTGATGACAGAGGACATTGGAATGTGATGGTTGGTGAAGAAGTGGTGCTTTTATATTATTTAGAGATGGAGGGAAGGAAGAAAATGTCAAGATAGCTTGAGAGGGGTGTCAGTATTCCTGCAAATTTTATTTTATTTCTGTTAATATTTTTAGTATAAGATTAGCTTTTATATGTAGGCAGAAGAGAAATATCCAGTGGAAGTGAAGACATAAAAGATGGTTGAGAAGGGTTCTGAAGAACGTGAGTGAAGGTAGTACTAAGGTCATTAGCCTAGGAGTAAGCCCTGCCAAGGAAGATGCAAGTTTTCTCTCTTAAAGGCGGGAGTAAGTGAAGAAAAAGTAGGTCAATATACAGAGCAATTTTTACAGAGAAAGCGAGAAAACAAAAGGGATGCATTTACCTAAAGGAAGTGAGAATGAGGCCTTGCGAGGGTAAAGTTTGGTTCCTCCAACCATTACTGTGAACAGATATGAGGAAAGAGATGCAGAAAAGTACTCCAGAGAAGCTAGGATTATGGGAAATGGGAGCATCAATTACTTATATGTCTGTAGCGTCCAAATGAACATGTCTCCTAAAAGGAACAGACATTTTCAGGGACATAAAGCCACATGAGGTCCAGCGATCCAGAGGTGTGATTTTTCACTTACTAGAAAGTCAAAATTACCCAAAAGTTTGTATCTGAGATTTTCAAAGATAAAATATAGCTTCATTAGTCACCCTCGCTTCCTCCACCCTCCTTTCTTTTTTCTCTCTCTCTTTCCTTCTTTCCTTCCTTTTTTTCCATCTAGTCTTCTTACACTTTGTAGAAAACAGTGTACCCTCGTTCTCTCTGCCCTACAAGAAAAACTGGAAACAAACGAAACACAAAACTTTGGGAAAATCAACATTGATCTGTACTATAATGATTAAGAATTTCATGTTATGGAGTTCCCGTCGTGGTGCAGTGGTTAACGAATCCGACTGGGAACCATGAGGTTGCGGGTTCGATCCCTGCCCTTGCTCAGTGGGTTAACGATCCGGCGTTGCCGTGAGCTGTGCTGTGGGTTGCAGACGCGGCTCGGATCCTGCGTTGCTGTGGCTGCGGCGCAGGCCAGTGGCCACAGCTCCGATTAGACCCCTAGCCTGGGAACCTCCACATGCCGCGGGTGCGGCCATAAACCCGCGGCCATAAAATGACAAAAGGCAAAAAAAAAAAAAAATAAGAATTTCATGTTATGATTTGTAATAAAATTCCAATATTTTCTTTATAAGCCCCCTCCCCCGCAACCCCTTCCTCCAATGTGATAACAGTTGAAGAGCCAGGATGTTCTTTGAAGAGGTCAAATGACAATTATGCAAATACAAGAGAAAGATATAATAATTAGTTAATATTGACTTAATATTACTTTATAACATGCTTTCTATATAAAAGTTGGAGAATTTAAAGTCAATTTTTATGGTATTCTCAATATATGATTATATACTTATGAATGCATTTGTTTATTTTAGGCTTTTAAAACCAAGGATGGATATCTTGTAGTTGGAGCAGGAAATAACCAACAGTTTGCTACTGTGTGCAAGGTAATCTGTAATATTTGGGGTGGGCAGATGATAGATGCAGTGACTCATTTTGCATAAGCCCGGGAAAATTCGTTTGCCTAGAACAATGTTGCTAAATCTTAACTCAAGACTGTCTGTGTTAGCACTTAAAAGTATGCTCTTTTAATACTCACAAATACTAAGAGTAGGGTCTAAATTAGCACCCTGTGGCATATGGAAGTTCCCAGGCTAGGGATCTAATTGGAGCTACAGCTGCTGGCCTCCATCGCAGCCACAGCAACGTGGGATCCGAGCTGAGTCTGTGATCTACACCACAGCTCACAGCAACTCTGGATCCTTATCCCACTGAGCGAGGCCAGGGATAGAACCTGCATCCTCATGGATACTAGTTGGGCTTTTTACCCTTGAGCCACAACGGGAACTTCCAGCACTGTTTTTTTTTTTTTTTTTTTTTTATTGATGTATCTGGCTGTATTTTGAAATAAAGAATTATAGTGGCATAAATTATGCTAACACTAGACCTGTTTACCAGTCCAAACAAAAAGGGGTGGGAAATGTCATTTTAAAGGGATTTTTTAACACCAAGATTTTTTTTTCTCTGAAAAGAATGGAATAGAGGAACTAGAAAACAATCAGAAAATAGTTAGCAAAATGACAATAAGCACATACTTATCAATAATTACTTTAAAAGTAAATGGACTAAATTCACCATTCAAAAGATGTGGAGCACATATATTCTTTGCAGCACTACTCACAATAGCGAAGACATGGGAACAACCCAAATGTCCATCATCAGATGATTGGATTAGGAAGATGTGGTATATATATACACAGTGGAATAGTACTCAGCCATAAAAAATAATAAAATAATGCCGTTTGCAGTGATATGGATGGAATTAGAGACCCTCATACCGAGTGAAGTAAGTCAGAAGGAGAAAGACAAATACTGTATGATATCACTTATATCTGAAATATAATATAGTGCACAAATAAACCTTTCTATAGAAAAGGAAATCATGCACTTGGAGAACAGACTTGTGGTTGCCAAGAGGGTGGGGGAGGGAGTGGGATGGTATGGGAGTCTGGGTTAATAGTTGTAGACTATTGCCTTTGGGATGGAAAAGCAAGGAGATCCTGCTGTATAGCACCAGGAACTGTGTCTAATCACTTGTGATTAATCTATATATGTATGTGTAACCGGGTCACCACACTGTGCAGTTGAAAAATTGACAGAAAAACTGTAAACCAGCTTTAGTGGAAAAATAAAAAAAAATAAAATCCTTATTAAAGATAAAAAAAAAAGACATGGAGTGAATGGATAAAACCACAAGACTCATATTTATGTTGCCTACAAGAGACTCACTTAAGGTGTAAGGACACACACAGGACTGAAAGTAAAGGGATATAAAAAGACGGTTAATGCAAATGGAAACCAAAACAAAGCTGTGGTAGCAATACCTATATCCAGCAAATCAACTTTAAAACAAAGACTGTCATAAGAGCCAAAGAAGGACATTACACAGTGATAAAGGGGTCAATCCAACAAGTGTATGTAACATTTATAAATACTTATGTATCCAACATAGGAGCACGTAAATATATAAAACAAATATTAAGATCTAAAGGGAGAACTAGACAGCAGTTGTATTAATAATAGTAGGGGGCTTTACTACCCCACTTACAAGAATGAATTGATCATCCAGACAGAAAATCAGTGAGGAACACTGGTTTTAAATTAGACCAGAGGGACTAAACAGAACAGTCCATCTGAAAGCAACAGAATACATATTCTTTCTCAAGTTCACATGAAACATACTCCAGGATAAGTCATATGTTAGGCCACAAAACAAGTCTTAATAAATTTAAGAATATTAGATCATATCAAGCATCTTTTCTGACCACAGCGGTATGAAACTAGAAACCAAGTGTTAGATAAAACTGGAAAATCACAAATATTTGGAGATTATAAACAACATGCTACTATTAAAAAAAAAACACTGGATTGATTAAAAATTAAAAAAAAATCTTAAGACAAATGAAAATGGAAATACAACATATCAGAGCTTATGGGATGCAGGAAAATCCATTCTAAGAGGGAAGTTCGGAGTGATAAGTGACTACCTCAAGAAACAAGAAATATCTCAAATAACCTAAACTAGAGATTTAAGGACAAAGCCCATAGTTTGTAGAAGGGAGGAAATAGCAAAGATCAGAGCAGAAATAAATGAAATAGAGGCTAAGAAGACAGGCTAAGAAGACAATAGAAAAGATCAGTGAAACCAGGAACTGGTTCTTTAGAAGATAAACAGAATTGACCAACATTTAGCTTGGCTCAAAAAAATAAAATCAGAGATGAGAGGATATATCGTAATTGTTACCACAGAAATTCAAAGGATCATAAGGGACTATTACGGAAAATTATATGCCAACACACTGGACAATCTAGAAGAAATAAATTCCTAGAAATGTACAACCTTCCAAGATTGAATTATGAAGAAACAGAAAATCTGAACCGACTGATTACTAGTAAGGGGATTAAATCACTAATCCAAAACTTCCCAACAAACAAAGCTATAGGACCAGACTGGTAAATTCTACCAAACATTCAAAGAAGAATTACTGCCAATCCTTCTCAAACTCTTCGAAAGAATGGAAGAGGAGGGAACACTTCCAAACTCATTTTACAAGGCCAACATTACCATGATACCCAAACCAACAAGAACACCACAAGAAAAGAAAACTACAGGCCAGTATGTCCCTAATGAGCACAGAGGCAAAAATCTCAACAAAATATCAGCAAACCAAATTCTACAACACATTAAAAAGAATATACACCATGGTCAAATGAGGTTTATCTCTGGGAGGTGAAGATGGTTCAGTACACACAAATCAGTCAGTGTGGGACATCACATTATTCGAATGAAAGAAAAGAATCATGGTCATCTCAGACACAGAAAAGAGCATTTGATAAAATTTAGGTAATCATAATTTAAAAACTCTTAAATTAGGCACAGAAGGAACATCTCTCATCATAGTACAGGCTATAATGGCAAGCTTACAGCTAACATGTTCAGTAACAAAAGGTTGAAAGCTTCTCCTCTAAGCATAGAAAGAAACAAGCATTTGTGGTAAAAATGAAAGGATGCTCACTCTCACCAAAGTTATTCAACATAGTACTAGAAGTCCTAGCTAAAGCAATCAGGCAAGTAAAAAAGAAAAGGTATCAGAATTGGAAAGGAAGTAGAGTTGTGTCTGCTTGCAGATTACATGATTTTATATTTAGAAAATTCTTAAGACTCCATCAAAAAACTGTAGAACAATAAGTGAATTCAGTAAAGTTGCAGGATACAAAAATCAACCTTCAAAAATCTGCTGTGTTTCTATATACTAATACCAAACTATCAGAGAAGTGAAGAACACAATCTCACTTACAATTTCATCTAAAAGAATAAAATACCTAGGAATAAATTTAACCAAGGGAGTGAAAGCCCTGTACACTGAAAGCTATAAGACACATTAATGAAAGAAATTCAAGAAGACAAAAATAAATGAAAAGATGGATGTCCTCAGGGATTGGAAAAGTTAATACTGTTAAAATGTCAGTACCATCAAATGCTGTCTATAGATTCAGTGCAATCCCTATCAAAATTCCAATGGTATTTTTCACAGAAGTGGAACAATCCTAAAATTTGTATAGAACCAAAGTAATCTTGAGAAAGAATAACATGGAGAATGCATCATGTGCTCTGGTTTCAAACTATATTACATAACTGTAGTAATCAAAATAGTACAGAATTAGCATAAAAACAGACACATTGATCAATGGAATGTAAGATAGAGGTGAACATAAATCCATTCATATGTGGTCAGTTAATTTACAACAGTGTAGCTAAGAATACAGTGGGGAAGGGCCAGTTTCTTCAATAAATAGTTTTGGGAAAACTGAATATCTATACATAAATGAATTAAACTGGACTTCATGATACACAAGAATTAACTCAAAATTGAATTAAGACTTGAATGTAAGGCCTGAACATAAAATTCTTAGAAGAAACATAGGTAGTAAGCTCCTGGGCATAGGTCTGGGCAGTGATTTATTGGATCTGACAGCAAAGGCAAAGGGAACACAAGCATAAATAAGTGGGACCAAATCAAAGTAAGATTCTGCACAGCAAAGGAAATCATTAATGAAATGAAAAGATAACCCACTGAATGGGAGAAATATTTATAAATCATATATCTGATGGCATAATATCCAAAATATATAAAGAATTCATACAACTCAATAGCAAAAGACCGAGCTGAAAACGGGCAGAAGTTCTGAATGGACTGTTTTTCAAAGAAGACATGCAGATGGCCAGCAGATACATGGAAAGATGCTCCACGGGAGAGAGACAATAGACAGATAAACAAATAAAACTCCAAAGTGTCCCATGGTAAGTGCCACACAGAAAATTAAAATAGGCTTCTATGTTAAAATAGTGAGTGGATTGTCAGGGGACAATCTCTTTGAAGAAATATAACATTAAGATGAGTGACATTCGTAAAGCAATAGTGATGAGACATCGATATAAATACTAGCATAAAATGTTTGCAATGCTAATATGAATATAGTACTCAAAATTCATGAAAAAGCCTCTAAGTATTACATAATGGTAATACAAACTATTTGGTGGTAGGAGAGCAGTGTGTTCTTTTTTCTTTCTACTTCTGTGAAGTCTAAACTGTGGTAAAATCCAAAAAAATATGTTTAGTCTTTGTCCCCCATTCCGTACACAAAGTCTCTTAAGACCATTGAAATTTCCTAGGTGTTTTGTTACTCATAACAAGCCCCTTTCAATCATACCTGAGTTCGTCCTACTGAGGTGGCTTAGACTGTGGCCCCAGCTGGCCCCAGGATGGGGTAGTCACCAGGAAGACCAAGTGAGTAGAGGATTGGGACTTTCAGCGCCACCCACCAACCTCCAGAAAGGGGTGGGGGGGGGACCAGAGATTGAGCTCTGTAAAAACTCTGAAAAAGAGATATGTGCTCCCTGGTTCATTGCAGCATTATTTACAACAGCCAAGATACGGAAGGAAAAAGTGGTCTTTAACACCAGGCTTGCTTTCTTTTCTCTCTTTTTCTTCTTTTTAGAACCCCATGGGATCCATATAAGTCCAAAAACAGTTAATCTATTGCCAGATTTATTTACTTACCTCTAGAAAATTTATTTCTTTCTTCAAATTAGTCTTTGTTTCGTGAGTACCATTCTGCCAGATTCATGTTTTAAGTTTTTAGCAATTGTCATATTAAATATGTTGCTCCCAGAGCTCCCTGGTGGCTAAGTGGGTTAAGGATCTGGCATTGGCACTGCTGTGGGCTTCAGACACTGCTGTGGTGTGGGTGTGATCCCTGCCTTGGGAACTTCTGCATGCCATGGGAGTGGCCCAAAAAAAAAAAATAGTAACTTCTGAACAAGGCCTTAAATAAAGGTCTTGGATGCAAAGTATTTTTTTTTTTTTTTTTGCTTTTTTATTTTTTTAGGGCCGCACTCACGGCATATGGAGGTTCCCAGGCTAGGGGTTGAATCACAGCTACAGCTGCTGGCCTACACCATAACCACAGCAATGCCAGATCCAAGCTGCATCTGTGACTTATACCACAGCTCACGGTAATGCAGGATCCTGATCCAGTGAGCGAGGCAAGGGATTGAACCCTCATCTTCATGGATATTAGTCAGATTCGTTTCTGCTGTGCCACAACAGGAACTTCTAAAGTAATTTTATATTGAAGATACTGTCAATTTTTAGCATTGCTTAGCCTTTTTTTTTAAATCGATGTTTTTTACTATTTATCTAGACTGGTCTTTTGTTTTTATCTAAGGTTTTAGAGTTTCTGTTCACTTTTTAGAGTTCAAATCCTGGGAATATGATCTAGTTAAAAATCATATATAAGCTTTTATTTTTCTTACATGTAGGAAAGGGCCTTACCTTTTGAGGATTCTTTTACTGACTGGGAAAGTTTTTTTTTATTTTTTTTAAACTAACCATACTACCCTGAGCTTTCAGTTTTATTAAAGATGCCTGTGACTCCCTTAGAGGAACCTTATTTATTGCAGTGCACTTATAATGTACAAAAATTATTTATTACTGTGCCTCTTTCGTATGAGAGGTTAACGAGCACAGCTAAAAACCACAGCAAAGGGGTGGGAAGTACTGCAGAGAAGGTGACAAATGGAGATAGTTCCAGTTGCAGGAAGGACTGAAACATCTGAGGTGGGAAAGAGGGGAGCTTTTGTAATGGTGACTCTGAGTAAGTGTAGAGAAAATTGATTCAAACATTTGATCTAGGATCAAAGAATCTTTATTAGGAATGGTCAATGTTAAAAATATGAAACATACGGAAGCTGTTGCCTGTGAAGTCATTTGCGTACTCTAGCTGCAGAGATGTAAAAGCCAGTTCATTGCTATAAACGAGTACAGATTTTCTTCCTGGGCCATATGTTTTGGAGTTTTCTTTCTCCAGAATCAGGGTAGGGAGGGGTTGAAATTACTAGTTGACATATTCTTCACTGTTGAAAATAACTGTACTGAATTCTTTTTATTTTTGATTTATTACTGCTGATCAGTTTGAAACTTTTGAACTTCCTCATGAATATCCATAAGAACATTTTTTTTGAAAAAGATTTTTATTTCAAAGTGGAATATTTGCCATAAGTTTTAGTACTAAAATATGACTTATTGTTATGGTGTGTTATGACACATTTTTTAAAGAGGAGACTAGCAGAGGGCCTTGGAGAATGGCACACTTGACCTTGTTTTTCCCATATGTGAGTTAGAAATGATAATCCCTCTTATGAGCCATTAAGGCAACGTCTCTAAAGCTCTTTGAGATCCTCAGAAGAAAAGTTTAATGTGTAACAGGATTTTAACGTTATCTGCATCATTTACTAGGCATCTTGAACAAATGTTGCAATCTGATTGACTTTTTCACCTTCGTAATTATATCCTTACATGAAAACTTGTCCTAAAAACCAATTCTCTTAAGGGAAAAAAAAATCATCTGTTTCCTTATTTGATGTAAGCTTCTCCCTCCTCCCGTGTATAGCGAATGAGTTTTTTTCCCTGAGTACTTTTTATTCACATCGATCTATTCATGAGGGTTTTGTAATTCAGTCTGGCCTTGTAGAAGATGAGAACCCCAAGTTTTGACAGTAAGCCTATCAAAATTGTCCTTTTGCCAAGTAAGATCCATTGTGAAAGATAGGGCATCTCTGCTTCCTGGGAGAAACGGAGCAGTATTGTTTGCGACAAATGGATGGAATTTACTTATGCCCAAACCCTTTCCAAAATAGAGTTTAATATACTGGTTGACTAATAGTTCTTGGGGAGGGGTCCTTTTCCAATACTGTCACTGTCGGGGATCAGAGTGGGAGTAGGAGTTTTGGGTTCAGGGCTTGGTGTTCAGAAACTCTTCCTTCATATAAAGTGAACCTTGGCTTATAACAAATCCTATTTATGTCCCTTAACGTGATACAGAAGACTAGGGAATATGAGCATATGTAAGCTATTTTAAGCTGATTGATGCCAACACTAATGGGTATTCCTATTTGAAATACACTGACATCCTTTTAAAAGTCATATAGACTGAAAGTTTCTTTTATTGGAGGCACTATACATTGGTTCTCAACTTGGGCACAGCATAGGAAATCTCCTTGAGCCCCTCTCTCAAAGATTTTCACTTAGTATGTGAGATAGGACCTAGGAAACTGCAAGTTTAATAAGCACTATAGTTGATTTTGGAGCAGGTGGTCTGAGGACATTGTAATTCTAGGGCATTCTGTGAGTCTTTGAAACTAGTCAGGTGATTTCTGCCAAGTTGCTGAGCATCTGTGTCCTCGTGGTAAAAAGATTATGATCCATAACTATACTAGTATATAACTTTTGGGGTTTTGTAAGAGTTAGATAAGTAAAACAGTACAGTCCTGGCTCACAGCATGAACTTAAGAGATGGCCTTTCTAACAATTAGGCATGGAGTTTCTGGTTCTGGATAAAAGGGAGTAAGCATACCTCTCCCTGTCTCTTCTGTTGCACACAGTGATAAGGCCTGTACAGAATGAATGGGACATCTGTAAGAGGACTCTGAAAAGTAAGAGCAGTAGGAGAATTGCGGGGAAACACCAGAATTTGAAGTATGTCTAAACTGGCAGTAAGTTGACCAGTTTTTCCCTCCAATTATTCCTATATCTGAACACAGTAGAGCCTGAAATTTGGAGGTAGGCACCAGGGAACAGAGCTGAGCTCCAGGAAACGGGTTTTGTTCCTGGTGCGAAGGGCATGAAAGTGAGCTGTAATGTCAGAGAGTGTGTGCACATCCTCCATTTGCCCCTCGTCCCATTTTCTTATGCCGCAGCCTCTAAGTAATCTTGCAGTGGCAGCAACAGAAGAGCAGAAGCTGAGACTCTGAGGAGGGGAACCTTTCTTCTTCATCACTGAGCTGTGATCCCAGAAGAGAGGCCTGATCCTTGTCGATTTTTTCTCTGTCCTCCCACTGATTGACCTTGGAAGTATGTTGGGACTGGAGTAAGGAGAGGGGAGTCCTTGGGAAGTGGAAAGAGGTTGCAGAGAGGAAAGAGTTCAGAAAGCGATCCCTGACGTGGTTTGGGAAATCCTGTGCTCACCCCTGAGCTGCACATGCTTTGAATCAGATCCTAACCAGGGCACCAAGGACACTGAGAACTGTGTTAACAAACGGACGACTGCCCAGGTTGCAGCCTGACCATAAGTTGGGGCACAGGTGGGGCTGATTCAAAAAGCACTGCAAAAGGCTTTGAAAACTGAACCAACACTAGAGCCAAAGCACACAGAGAATGGGTTGGGATTTGTGGCCTGGACCTAACCAGCTGAACTGGTTGCTAAAAACAATAACAACAAAAACTACCGTTGCATTTAAATAAGACCCAGAGGCTCATAACATAACATTCAGAATGTCCAGGATACTGTCCAAAATTACTCAGCATATGAAGAACCAGAATTTGCATGAGAAAAGGCAATCAATAAATGCCTATCCAAGATGACACAGGTGTGGGAATTAAGTCATGAAAACTTTAAAATAATCATCATAAAAATACTCCAACCAGCTTTGCAGACACTGTTGAAATAAAAAGTAAAAATGTCCAGCAAAGTAGAAGATACGAAGAAGAACCAAATGGACATTTAAAACTGAAAAATATAAACAGCCAAATATAGGAACAAACGTCTCACTGAATGAGCTCAGTAGTGCAATGGAGGTGACAGTGGAAATAGTCAAGGGACTTGAAGATAGATAAATAGAAATTATTCAGTCTGAACAACAGAGAGGAAGAAGAGACAGTCTCCTCCCCATAATAGAGGGAAGGTCAGATATTCGGGGACCTGCGGGACAAGAAAGTCTAGTGTGTGCAGCAGTGTGGTCCCAGAAGGGGAGGAGAGAGAGTATACACTGAGGAAGTCTTCGAAGAAATAATGGCTGGAAGCTCTACAAATTTGGTAAAAGGAAAAAAAATCTACAGATTTAATAATTTCAGCAAACCCCACGTAAGATAAATCCAAGGAGGTCCATGTCCAAGCACATAAAAATGTTACTGCTGAAAACTCAAGACCAAGCAAAAAGTTTTGAAAGCAGCCAGAGAAAAATGACGGACTACCTTTGGGGAACAGAGACTCAACTGACTGCACATTTCTTATCAGCAACTACAGAACCCAGTGAGAAGTGGTGCAGTGTGTTTAAAGGGCTGGAAGGAAAGAACTGTCAATCTAGAATTCTGTATCCAATAGAAATGTCCTTAAGAAATGAATTTATGTAGGTGTCCTTCCTTACCCTCCTGCCTCCTTCCCATTTTTTTTTTTAAAGAAACACATGTTTTATTATTTCTTTGGGGGGAAGCAGTACCTACTTGGAATACTTCACATTTATTTAATGCTTAATATGTCAAGGACTTTGACTTGCATTGTTTCATTTTGTCCCAAGCAGCACTCTTTTTCAAGTTCCCAAAGCATGGTTATGATCTCAGCCCTTGAAACAGTCTCTCTAGAAACATTTTGGGTTTCTGTGCTGTCTTTACTGGCACAACTGAAGACAGAAGGAAAATTACTTTGACGCATTGTTTAGTAGCAACTGGCAAAGAGAAAAGAGGTCCAAGAAGTCAAATTTAGCAAAGGACACATGAGTTAATCTCGGTTACCACTGAGTACAAACGCTGAGTGTTTTTTTGTGTCACTTACAGGATATTTGGGTGAGGCCACATTTACTAATTTAACATGTGATCTAGTGAAGGCACTTGCTTTTTCTTGAAATGACTTATTCACTCTTAGAGAGGGAGGGTGGATTGCAGTTCCTGGATAAGCCGGAGGCCAATTCTGGAATCAGGTGTGGTGACGGGGAGGTTTTTAGAAAGGGCACTGTATGTGGTGTCGCTTTTAAAAATCTGGGTGAGTAATGCTGTCTTTATTATTCCTAAAGGAAATGAATAAGTGAAACATGTGAAAGAGAAACGACACCACTGAGATGCTCTCTTTTCCTTGGGGGATCTTCTTTACTCCTCTCTCCTTTGTAGCATGATTAATGGATTGATTTCATTTAAACTGTGGGAAACAAATGAAATCCTTAAGTGTTTATATTTAAAGCAAATACATTAATAGAGGTACTGAGGTTTCCGTAGGCCACATGGCCTGCCCCTAGCCCCTAGATGCTCCTTCCGACTTTCCAGCGTGACCGCCAAACACTGCCCCCACACATTCTTTTTAAAACTTCTTTTCCATTCCAAATCCACTTGATACTTTCATTAGGGTCTTGTTAAAATTGCAAGACGTCCCCTGGGACTTGCAAGATAGATTTTCTCTTTATTGAGGAGGAGCAAAAGAGGAAGTATATAAAAGCGTTTGTTTGTTGTTCCTTCAGGGAGTCATATTAAAGAAAAATAGTGACACTTCTATAGGAAGAATATCTTTTAATTCGACATTGCTTTAATGGTGAGCATTCAGTGCAAGTGCGTGTGCTTTCCCTTTATTTTAGCACCTTGTTCAACATCCTGGACAGGACTGTTGGGACAGATAATGTTATTTTATTTACATGTGGAACAAATAAGCGAATGTCCCTACAAGATATATGTTGATTAAGGGTTTCATGTAAGTGCAGGCATGCACTTAAGATACTGATTTTTAGAATAGGTCAGTTTTACCTAATTTTGTATGTCTATCCCTATTTCCTTTACGTGGGATTTACTGTGGGACTCTGATAACTCTTTTCCTAGTTTCACATAACTGGGTACAAGATACTATGGGGGTCTGATACCTCATTTTCTCTGTTCCTAGATGTAGACACATGCTTAAATGTAGAAAAACTTCTTATAAATTGCAAACCCAGTCAGCAGCATGACCCACTCTAGTTGGCTGATCCTTCCCTCTGTATACCTCTCGGTTAAGAGGTCTAAGGCCCAGCAAAGAATGGACTTGGGAGTGGAGTAGTAGGCCCGGAATGCTATACTCACAGGCAGGTACCGAAAAACTTGTACATTACACTTAAAAATTATTTTTCCCTTTTAGATCTTGAATTTGCCTGAGCTGATTGGTGATTCCAAGTATAGAACTAACCACCTTCGAGTACAGAATAGAAAAGAGCTCGTTAAAATTCTCTCCACACGGTAAGTGTGGCTCTACTATGTGCACATTTAAGAATTAACCTACCATTAGCATTTATTTGGTATTTTGTGGTGTTCTCTTTGGTTTATTAAAAGATTTCATTTCACAGAATTGGTTAGTGGAGATATATTTTCAGGCTATGTTTTTCTTTGAAAGCATTCGAAAGACATTTACCTGCCCTATTAAGTACTGAATTATAACAATGCTGTAAATAAGAAAGTACTGGTAACTTGGATTGGGTTGCTTCTCTGTGGCATGTCAGTGTCATGATCATGAACGCGGACCGCAATCATAGTTTAGCATCACTTCGTACACTTAGTATATTAAATGCTCTACATACCTGGTCTCATTTCACCCGTCCAGTCATCCTGTGAGGTAGGTCCTGTCATTCCTGTTTTACAGATGAGGAGACTGAGACGAAGGGAGGTTCAGTCAAGAGTTTGCTGGCTTTTCTGAACACTCCTGTGTAGTTTGTCATGATGATGCTTTTAAAATGGTACATTGAGTTGAGGGTCATAAGGGATGAATGATTAGTAATCATTAATTAATAACTAATTTAGAGTATTTGGTTTCCAGATTACTCCGTTCATGTCCGGTTATGCTTTTGCTAAAACCTGTACCAGTTTTTCAAGTTTGCCTCAGGAAAAGTAATGATTCTTACTGTTTCCTATCAGCTTTACTTTTATTTACATCTAAACAGTCTGTAGAGATAGGCTTTGTAATTTTTAACATCTAAATGGCCACATGAGCTGTTCTTTGGTATGGAAGGTTTGCTCTCTGCATACCAATAAATTAAGGACTTTTGTTCAAATACCGTTATCTTGTCTTTTGAAAATGCCCTTGTAGCTGCATGTAGTATATTCGTATCAAACTTCTTAGAAAATAAAATTCTGCTCATTGTTCATGTCTTTCTGTTTCCTTCGTACTTGAGGATTTCTACACGAGTCACCATTCATTATCTACCTGCTCTTCCCTGGATTTTGAGCACTTCCTCTCTGCGTTCCTGCATCTCCTCCAATCAATGGGGCCTCTGTGTGTGGGAATGATGTGCAGATAAGAGGGAATGAGAACCAGGCTCCCCTTTCTTGGTCATTAGTTAAATAAAACTCAGATTCTAATTTAAAGCCAGAGAGCCCTCAGTCATTAACCTTTCTTCACATGAGAATTGGCCATTTATTTCTGCGGTTTGCCTCTTTGCCTCTCAAGCAGTTTTTAATTCATTTAATTCATTGATATGACTTTTTCCTTTCACACCACGGTTACCAAGTTTCAATAATAGGCACTTGTGAGAACCTTATCAAAAGCTCTTTGATAGTCTAAATAAATTGTATCCATGCTGTGAGAAGAGTGAACCCAAGAAAAATACAAAACCTAGGCAGATACAAGTGTCATCTTGTTATTGAGTTGCCACCAAGAACTGCAAAGTTACTGGGTCCTATGTCCTAAAACTTGTATTCCTTGTTAAGTTCTGTTAGAGAACTCTGCTGTGGAGAGACTTTTAGCAGCATCTGTAACCGTTGAATTTGTAATTTCTCTCTTTGGGGTGAATTAAGTAACCTGACATCTTGTTTCCACCCTTATATACCCAGAAGTGGGAGTTTCAGCATTTTGGAACCCAAAAGGTTCTTTATTATGTCTTTATTTAGACTTAAGGAATCAAATTTGTAATGAAGAGACTAGGAGGGTAGTCTTAAGACAGGAAACTTGGTAGGGGAGGGCCCAGCATCCTACTCCTGCTGTTAAACACAGACCACAGAGAGGCTGTTGGTTGCTCAGAGGCCAGGGTCCCTGCTTGTCTGTGCTGGGGTGTGGACATGTTTTGGTGTTGTCTTGTGGGATGTGGTTTTTCCATCTCTTCCAGCTCAAGTCTCTTCTCCTCCATGAAGGATCAAACAGTGATGGCCAAGGAGGATTAGGGTAATGATTCAGTCCCACTGATAACCCTATCATCTGTTTTTCTGACAGATGTCTCTGGATTCACTAGTAGTGTTGACTGCTTGGGCTTATGAATGTTGTAAAATGTACCATTTTCATGATACGATTGTATGTTTTCCCAGTGTTCAGAATATCAGTGGCTCTTTATTAATTATAAGATTAAATCTGGTCTTTTTAGTCTGACATCATGGCCTTCCACAATCTGGCGTGACTTTTCCTTTCCACTTTTTCTCAGTATAAAGAAATAATATTGGGAGGTGGGTCTAGAGAGAGAGAATGGGGGGTAGGTAGTAGGTGACAAGAAAGTCATGCTGTCATGGTTATAAGAGACTTTATGATAAAGGAGTTTCTTAAATGTATGAAACAAAGGAAATTTTGGTTATGAAATGAGTTTGCTTATCAGCAAATTTAATTTCTATCTAATTTGAGGACGTCTTTTTTCTTAGAGTTTTATTGAGATATAATTGACATATAATGTATTAGTTTAAGGTATACAAGATAACAATTTGATATCTGTATATATTGTGAAATTATTATCATAAGTTAGTTAATGTCCATCACCTCACAGTTACAAATCTTTATTTTCCTTTGTAATGAGAACTCTTAAGACCTACTCTCTTAGCAACTGTCAAGGATAAAATATAGTTTTGTTAACTATAGTCACCGTGCTGTAAGTTACATAGTTGGGCCTTATTTATCTTATAACTGGAAGCTTGTACCTTTTGACCACCTTCACCCCAAAGAGACACCTTAAAGGGAATTAGGGTTCAAAGCTTGCCAGTAACAGTAACTTAAGAGTCAGCAAAACTGAAGAGACTTGAGCGACTCAAGAGTTTCAGTGGTGTATGCTTCTCAATTGTTCATTCTCTTATTATCTAACAAATACTTATTGACTACTTACCATGTGCCAGTGACTGTTTTGAGCGCTGAGAAAATGACACTAAAAAAAAAAACACACACACACAGAAAAATTTCTGCCCTCCTGGACTTTCATTCGAGTAACTCTTATAGATTTTCTGGAAGGCTTTTCTTCTAGATCTCTTACATAAAAATATTTATTTTGATATACCTAAGAAGTTAGTTGTCTGTAATTTTCATATAAATTTTTTTGTAAATTTTTTCTTTTAAAAGTCTTGCTGCTACAGGCTGGGTCGGTCTGTTAATAACTTACTGTCTTTTTGTCTTTTTTTTTTAGCATGTTACAATCCATATGCTGAAATTTTTTGGAGTGTGTGGTTTTCCAATCATTTCTATAGAAAATCATATTTTTAGTAACAGTAGCTAAATTGCCGTGTGACTATACTGTATTTTTTCCTGTTGTCTGCTTTTAAACATTATGTCATAAAACTTGCTTTTAATGCTCAAAGACACTTTCCTTGGTCTATATTTTTATTTTAGAAAATATTTAAATATGAAAAATTTAGATGAATTTGTGAGAGTGAATTTGACTGCAGACCCCTTTAAAAAAATCTCTAGGAACGACAGATTCTATGGTGTTTTTTAAAAAAACCCAAGCCTCTCACCACTTTCATCCAACTTGATATTCCAAAGTGAAAAGGGAAGTATTTATGGATTTTTACGAAGTCTGCTCTCCCAAGTACACCTAAAGGTTTACTCTTGTGTTTCAAAACATTCTTTGAAAGTTTTTTTTCTGCGTAGTTTTTGATCAATTTCCTGAATAATATCCCACAGTAACTTTCCTGGCCATGGCAAGCGTTCATCTAAATGTTTTAGAATCAGATGATTCTCTGCATTCTCCTACAAAAATCCATAGAATCTTTTGAAAGTGCCTACCAGAAATGTCACTTACCTCACTTTTCTGTTATTCTTGCTAAATTCGGTTTGATGCTGTTTTCTGAGAGCGGTCAGTCTCATTCAGGAAGGCAGCTGCGTGTTTTTGTCATCAGCTGAGTTTCCACAGCCAGCATACACACAGGTCCCCTCAAGTGCTCTCAGGTGTTACTATTCCCCAACCATGGCCGTGAGCAAGACTTTTTTTTTTTTTTTTTTAATTTAAAGGTGGAAGACTTTCCCCTCGAGCTTGCCATTTTATCCAGGGTGTTGCAGAGAGTCTGTTTACCCAGCTGCTAAGACCAAAAACGAGGCAAAGCTAAAGCATATTAAAAGTCCCCAGCTAAAACACAGAACAAGAGATATCATCGAGACTAATCCAGGGTCTGTTACAGCTAAACCCTTTTTTGCAATTCCAAGGACAAAAAACTCCTTAACCTGGGCTACTCACACAGGAGACCAGCATTTTTGCAATAGTTAGGACTTCCCTGGAGAGACTAAAAATCATGGTGTGTATTGATACTAAGGAGAAAACGATTAAGATGATGTATTAGTAGTTGGGGAAAAGTAATAGGAAGACATGAAATGAGGATGGAGGTAAAGAGAAATAATGGGGAAAATAGAAATGCAATTCATTTTATTCCTCTCTCTTCCGCTCTTCATGGACGTTAATGGCCACCGACTGTGTGCCTTTGTCCTACAGATACAGAGATGAAAACGAGACCAGCTTCTGGTCCAAGTAGGAAGATAAAGAGGTAAAAATGAATGAAACAGTATGTGTGAAGTGCCCTCATGTGCACTGGGTGCTGGGAGCCCAGAGAAAGGGGCACCTGCCTCAATCTGGACAAATCAGGGAAGGCTTCCTATAGACAGTGCCATTTGATGTGAGTCTTAAAGGACACATAGAATTAGGCAGGTGAAGAAAAAAAAAGATAGTTTAAAGGAGGAAATATAGAATTGTGTATAATTTTATATGGAGAAAAAATAAATTATAGGAGAAGGAAAAAAAAAGGCAGGATCCATGCCACGTCTGCAACCTACACCACATCTCACGGCAATGCCAGATCCTTAACCCACTGAGCGAGGCCAGGGATCGAACCCGCAACCTCATGGTTCCTAGTTGGATTCGTTAACCACTATGCCATGACGGGAACTCCTGAAATCTACTTATTTTCAGAGTTTACTACATTAAAATATGTAATGTAATATAATTTAATTTCATTTAAGTGAAATTAAATGCCCTAGTTCAGGGCTTTCTAAACAAAGGTGCTAAACAGATAATCGTTGTATTGAGTCCAGATTTAAAGAACTTCATCTCTTTAAACTTGGTGTCAAGTTATTTTTAATAGGCTCGTTCAAAATATTGGTGAGTTGAACCTGATGCATTTGGGGGCTGTTGATGGAGGGGTTATGACCTCAAAGGTGCCTAAATATAACTTAATTTTTAAAAACTGACACCTTGGTTCCATCAAGCAAATTTGGTTTCTCCGCTTCTCTGCCTTGGTCTTTCAAGGAGTCTCTGTAACAGGCTTTGAGGATAAAGTTTAAACTCTATCATAACACATGTAATTCTATCTCCTACTTTTATCTTAGAACCAAACCTTATGGTTTGGCCTAGTCTTTTAATCCACTGTGCCTCCTACGTGCTCATTGGTTTTCACTAAAATGATGACCCTTCTTCGTCCCCCTGGCTGCTACCAGCCCTTTACAATGAGCATAAATTTGGGGAGCTTTTCCCGTCTCATTTGTCTATTTTACTTGGCCCTCCTACGTTGCTGCATCACAGCATCTGTTGTGCTCAACTGTCATCACTCGTCCTCTTTGACAAGATAGTGAATTTCTTAAGGGAGAGGTTATCTTTTTGTTTTCAGAGACAATTTTTTAGAGCAGTTTTAAGTTCATAGCAAAGAAGAAGGTACAGAGACTTCCCCTGTGCCCTCTGCTCCTCCATCCTCCCTCACCAGCAACCCAACAGTTATGAAACATTTGTCATAACTGATGACCTACCTTGACATATCATAAAAGACTATGTTTTTGTTTGTTTTGTTTTTCTAATGGCATATGGAAGTTCCCACCTGGGCCAGGGATTGAATCCGAGCTGCAGCTGTGACCTACACTGCAGCTGTGACCTACACTGCAGCTGTGGCAGTGCCAGATCCTTTAACCCTTTGTGCCAGGCCTGGGATCGAACCCACACCTTCTCACAAACCCGGGCCACTGCAGCCAGATTCGTAATCCTCTGTGCCACGGTGGGAACTCTAAGACTGTCTTTTTTTGATTTTTATCTCTAGTGCCTCTTTGGGTGTTCTTTCAGTTAGTGAATGTATGAACCAATGTGGGGCAAAGCCATCCAGACTTGGCAAAGTAGCCAAAGGGAAAAGACGCAATGTTAAGTCAAAATAAAAAGAGGAGAGCAGTGGTAGACGGAAATGAGAACTTTTTCTAAACTAATCCAGGAGGCTGGTACTGTGATCACAGAATGTCAAAAGGCCTGAATTTGAGACCAGAGTACTCTGTGGTCTTGAGCACACCCTCTGATAGCTCTGAGACTCAGGCTTTCATATCTATAGTGCATGTAACAATACCTGCTTCATTGTGAGAATTAAAGAACAGAATAAGCATGAAGGATCCAGAACAGCTCTCAGCATACAACAGTGCTCAGTGTATTTTAGGAGGATCTCAATCTTCAAGAATCATAAACTACACTTCCTCAATTTTTTACCATCGAAGTTCTCCTCTATCATTTTCTTTACTCATGGATGCCACGTTTCTGAGTGATTTTTCTCACTCAAACTGTTAATTATTATATGAGTTGCCTTCTGCAGTTTTTCTTTAATAGAGTTCTATTTAACTGCCAATCAAATCCTGATTAGTATGATATAACTAGCGTTATTGTACTGACTTGATTTCATTCTAGCAGAAATAAAGCATGGCATTCTAGTTGGCCTGTATGACCTTGTTGCAGCTAATAAATAATCTGTGTTCAACTTTTTAAAGAAATCAAAAATAGCACACAGGACTCAGGAATACATTTAACTTTGTACAGCGCTTTTAATAAAGACTATTAATAGTGCTTGTTTTTTTTTTTTTTTTTAAACCAAAGTGGACTTTAATAGCTCATATTCTATTCCCTTTCAAGAAACACTGTTTCTCAGTGTAGGCAATGAATTTGGAACTTGTGAGAATTCCACTTAAGTTATTCCATGCATTTGTGGTTGTACCCTCATAAAGAATGAAACACTTTAGTTTGTTCCTAAGTTGCTATGCTGTGTTAATAGCCCCTGTGAAAAGCTTCAGTCAGGGCCTTTGAACTGTGAGGTAAAATACATCTATGACTTCTCCCATGTCACTTTTATGGTTAAGTTTTTTCAGAGTTTTAAAAGCGATCATTCACCTTCCTGAAAGCTGTTGAGTCCACTTTTCCGTTAAAGAACATGGATAACATCCTTAATTTTAATTGTTAGTAGAACTCCCTCCTATTTCGTCTCTGCCAGCCCCCTGTCTCTTGCCCCTCCCCGTCCCCACCTTGCCGGCCCTATTTCTGTCCTCCCTCCTGCCTGCCCTCTGTGTCCCATCTGCCTGTCCTTACCCTGTCTTTCACAATTTGAACTCTTTTACAATGAAATAATAAATGGATATTATGTATCACCTCCCTGCTTGGGTTTTTCCTATTTTCAGGAAGGCTTCATTGACCAAGTGGTTTGCTGAGAGGACAGGGCTGCAAGGAATATCACCCTTCCTTATGCATAGTTTGCTGATTTCAGAAATTCTGCAAATTGTAGATTTGGGGAGCTTAAAAGTCTGTCCACTCATAAACTTCAGACAGCACAGGGGGAGTTAAAGCATGAAGTCATTCCGTGAATTAAGTGAAATTTCCCAGGCCCTCTCCTCAGACTAGGTTATAACGCGGGAAAATGGCGACGTCATCAAAGCACCGGCTGCGGGAGTGGGGTGAAGAGCAGAATAAGGGCCAGGGGCAGTCAGGAGCGCCCCAGAGGCAGGTCTCCCTCCCTGAAACGTTTGCCAGGGCTGGGAGGCTAAGGAAGTCTCTTCTAACCCTGATGAATTCCTCTTATCTCTAAACCTGGCAACCACCAACTCACTCGTGTCTACGTGTTTTTAATATACATAGAGAAACGTATTGTTTTTCCTATGCAAACTTTTTTTTTGTTGGTCTAAAATTCTCTTCCCCGTACGATCACATTTTAAAATCTCTTCTGCCCGTCTTTGGATTTTTTCTGACTTCTATTAGTATCTTCTGAGGCTGCATTTCATGGGATTTATTTATACGTCCTCAACCTACATATTTAGTTTATTGTAACCTCCCCCCAACCTTTCATAATGCCTTGAATCACATCATTGTAGGTTTATCTGGCATCCACAGAGGAGGGCTGATTTGGATAAATGGATCTGACGTTCGGTGAGGGTCATATTTGTTTTCTTATGCATTCCATGGCAGCTCTGCCATTATCAGCTAATAGACGGTCCCTTGTAAAATGTCTATATTTTATGTGATACGTTTTCTGAATGTTGGTTATTTGGAGATAGATTTAAGTGGCTCTGCGTTGTTACCATAAAATCAGCCTGGGGGGAAAAAGAATGAAAGAAACACAGCCCTGGAATGCATCCTTTTGGCTTAACAGAATGCAGAGGGAACCACTGCAACTCCAAGCAAGCTCCCCGTGACCAGGGCTCTTTCCACCCTGTTAAGAGAATTCTTTGTGACTGAGAATCAAATGATGTCTTTAAGTGAGTCAGGATGGAATGGAATGTCATCCCACTCCTTCTCTCCCCCCCCCCCCGTTTTTTTTTTTCCAGGAAGGCTATAAACCATTCCGCTCTGCCTTTTAGTAGAAAGAATTAGGTGGTGGTGGTGGGATATTTATATGTAAGTGCGGGGGGCGGGGGCGGGGGGATGATGGGGTGGGAAGGAGTCCAGTAAACTCTGTTTCCCTGGATAAAACATTTAATACCCTCGTTTCTCCATTGAAACTTAATGTATATTTTTAGATTTATAGAATGTTAGAGCCCTAAACACTTGGGGAGCTGGATAGAACTTTGGATATCATCGAACTTAACCCCTTCCCAAGTGTAAGCACTTAGAATTTAACAGCAGCATAGCCAGAGACCCCTTGAATCTGGTGTGAGATTCCACAAAGCCAACTCAAAAAGCCTTCCTTTAGGGAGGGTGTAGGCACAGCTCTCCAGACGTTGCTGGCTGACCTTCTTTTGCTCTTGACTTTTGAATCAGATAGAGAACCTAGAGTTTGACTCGGTCTCCTCACAGTCAGCTCCTCAGACTCCCAGACTTATTCCTGCCCTGCCCAATTTCCTGCCCACCTTTGGCCCAGTGTGCATTTCTGTTCTGTACCTACTTTGCCCCCACTTGAGTTCTATTCTTACCTCTCCTTAGCTTCAACTTTCCAACATAGGCCTTCCTTGGGCCTTTGACGTAACACCAACCCACGTTTCTAGTGAGAGCTGACTCTACCCCTCATCCAGTGCTGACAGCTGACACCCCTGCTGAGTCTTGATTTCCACCAGCTGTCCAGCATCCTGGAACATTCCCTAGTGACCAGCTGCTCCTGGCCGTATTCACCTGGACAGACCACAGTAATTTTGGCAAGCTGCTCACTGCTTCCAATGTCAGACTGGACCTACCTTAGTTCTAGTTTAACATGTTTTTTCCCAGTATCACACAGGTCACTGGTGAGGCTCAAACTGGAATCTCCTGAATATCAATGACTTTTCCACAGTACTCACAGGATAATCGCTTGTTTCCCTTTTCTCTAAGTATAAATTTTGTATTTAGAATAAGCCTGGCTAGGAAAAGACGTTAAGTGAACATTCTGCGTCCCTTGCACGCCCGTGCACGCGCACACACACATACAACTTTTAATCTTTCAATTTGTAAATTTGCATTTTTATTTCTTACGGTTTTTCTTTCCTTTATTGTGAATTGTTTTTCTTTTCTCATTTGCTAACTTTGGAAAAAGAAAAATCCAGACACTGGAATGTCTGAGTTTATTTAAGTCTCAGTGCTCTGTTCAATTTAATGAAGGGAAATAAAAAAAGGAAAATCAGAGTGCTGGCCTGGATCTTTGTGGCTCTGGGACTGGCCCTTGTTGGTGGCCATTGATATATATACTATATTTGGAAAATAGGAGTGATTGGTGGTTCTAAGCCATTTTTAAGCACATTAAAATATCGTAATATATTCTAAAATATAGAAATTTAGAACTATTAGAAATATAAATTATGAGAAACATAATTGTTTTATAGTAATCTAACATGTTATTTTTCTAAAATATGTAAGTAAAAATAGGATTTATTTAGTACATTTAATAAGGTAGAAGGGGTAGATATATGTAATATTGCATACCCTGCTGACAGCACATATTGTTTTCTAGGGTCTGTGGAACATTTACAAACACTGATTACAGTCTACGTTACAAAGAAAACCTTAGTAAGTGCCAAAAAATAAAAACTAACCACGATGAAATATTCTGAAAATTAATAACAAATTTAAATATGCAAGTATAGATGTAACTATAAATCATAGCCTGTAAGCAAAGAAATTTAACATGGGATAAAAATTTAAAAACATAGCTAACTATTGTAGTGTAGTAAGTCGTCCTAAAACTTATTGCTTTAAAATGTGTCTGCAAACTCTTTCTATAAAGAATCAGTAAATACTTTAGGCAATTGTGGACTATGTGGTCTTTGTCACAGCTACTTCACTGTGCTGTTGTAGTGAGATAGCAACTATAGATAATAAATGAGTGAGTGTGACTTTATCTATGGACTTTGAATTTCATACATTTTTCATGCAGTATGAGATATTATTCTTTTGATTTCTTTCAACCATTTAAAAATATAAAATCCAGAGTTCCCGTTGTGGCTCAGCAGAAATAAACCTAATATCCATGAAGACGCAGGTTCAATCCCTGGCCTCTCTCGAGTGGGTTAAAGATCGGGCGTTGCCATGAGCTGTGGTGTAGGTCACAGATGTGGCTCAGATCCTGCGTTGCTGTGGCATAGGCCAGCAGCTACAGCTCTGATTTGACGCCTAGCCTGGGCACCTCCACGTGCTGTGGGTGCGGCCCTAAAAAGACAAAAAATAAAAATAAAAGTATAAAATCCATTTTGGAGGGTTGAAAATTTGTAGGAGTCACTCTCTTAACACCTTTCCTATATACATGCAGCAGTGTTAGCTATAGTCATCATTTTGTATTCTACATCCCTGCTACTTGTTTATTTTATAACTGGAAGTTTGTACCTTTTGACACCTTCTTCCAACTTCGCTTCCTCTCACTCTCTCTTCTCTGCCTTTGGAACCACAAGTCTGATCTCTTTTTCTGTGAGTTTTGTTTGTTTGTTTGATTGTTTTTAGTATTGCATATACGTGAGATCATGTAGTTTGTCTTTCTCTTTCTGACTTATTTCACTTAGCATAATGCCTCAAAAGGTCCATCCAGGTTTTCACAAATGGCAAATTTTCCTACTTTTTTTATGGCTGAAAAATATTCCCTCGTCTGTATATATTTCCTGATCCATCGATGGACACTTAGTTTGTTTCCATGCTTTGACTACATAGCAGATAACGCTGTTGTGAACATGTGGATGCAGATATCTTTTCAAGTTAGTGTCTTCTTTTCCTTTGGATATATGCCCAGAAGTGGGATTTGTGATTTATGTGATAGTTCTATTTTTAATTATTTTGGGGATCCTCCATACTGTTTCCCATTTTCTGTACTAATTTACAGTCCCGACAGCAGTCCTCAGGGTTCTCTTTTCTCCATATCTATGCCAGCCTTTGTTATCTCTTTCTTTTTGGTGGTGGGCCATTCTAATAAGCATGAAGTGCTATCTCATCGTGGTTTTAATCTACATTTACTTGGTGGTTAGTGATGTTGAAGTACCTTTTCTTGTTCCTGTTGACCATTTGTATGTCTTCTTTGGAGAAATGTCTGTTCAGGTTCTTTGTCATTTTTAAATTGGGTTATTTATTTTTTGCCATTAAATTTAATGAATTCTTTATTTATTTTGGATATAACTCCCTTTTTGTATATATGATGTACACATGTTTATTCTCATTCCACGTGTTGTCTGATCACTTTGTTGATGGTTTCCTTTTCTTTGCAGAAGCATTTTAATTTGATATAGTCCCACATGTGTATTTTTGATTTTGTTGCTTATACTTTAGGTGTCATATCCAGAAAATCATTACCAAGACCCATGTCAAGGAGCTTTATTCCTATATTTTCACCTCGGATTTTCAAGGTTTCAAGTCTTAAATTTAAGTCTTTAGTCCATTTCAAGCTATTTTTTTTTTTTTTGTATGATGTAAGATTCAGGCCCACTTTCATTCTTTTATATGTGTAAATATCTAACTCTGTTTTCATTTATTTAAAAAACTTTTTTCTCCACTGAATATTCTTGACTGCTTTGTTAAACATTAGTTGACTATTGTCTTGAGTTTATTTATGGACTCTTCATTCTCTTCCATTGGTCTTTTTGTCTGTTTTTATGCTAGTACCATATGGCTTTGATGATTCTAGCTTTATATTATAGTTTGAAACCAGGAAGTGTGATGCCTTCTGCTTTGTTCATTTTTCTCAGGATTTCTTTGGCTACTCAGGGTCTTTTTTGTGGTTCCGTGTAAATTTTAGAAGTGTTTTTCTGTTTCTGTAAAAAATGCCATTGGAATATTGATAGAGATTGAGCTGAATCTAGAGATGGTTTTTGATAGTATTAACATTTAAATAATATTAATTCTTCCAGTCCATGAACATGGAATACCTTTTGATTTATTTGTGTCTTCTTTGTTTCCTTTCATCAGTGTCTTGGGAGTTTTCAGAGTGAAGATTTTTTCCTCTTAAGTGAAATTTATTCCTAGGTATTTTATTGTTTTTGATCCCATTGTAGATTGAATTTCCCTCTCTTTCTTTCTTTCTTTCTTTCTTTCCTTCCTTCCTTCCTTCCTTCTTTCTTTTGAAATATATTGTTTGTGTTTAGAAATGCTGCTTCTTTTTGTATGTTAATTTTGTATCCTTCAATGTTGCTGTACTCATTGATTAGATCTAAACTTTTTGGTTAAGTCTTTAGGAATTTCATATATAAAACCATATAATCTACAAATAAAGAAAAATTTTCTTCATCCTTTCCAATTCTGTTACCTTTTATTTCTTTTTCTTGTCTGATTGCTCTAGCTAAGTACTATGTTTTTTTTTTCTTTGTTTTTTCTTGCCTCATTTGTGGCATGTGAAGCTTCCCAGGAGAGATTGAATCCATGCTGCAGTTGTGACCTGTGCCATAGCTGCAGCATTGCTGGATCCTTGACCTGCGGTACCACAAGGGAACTTCTTCAAATACTATGTTAAATAAGAGTGGTGAGAGTGGGCATCCTTGTCTTGTTCCTGATCTTAGAGTAAAAGCCTTCAAGATTTCACCATTGAGGAAGATGTTAGCTGTGGGCTTGTCATATATGGCCTTTATTATATTGAGATATGTTCCTTCTGTGCCTAATTTGTTAAGTGTTTTTTTTTTTAATCATAAATGGGTGTTGATTTTGTCATATGTTTTTCCTGAGAATCCTATAGTGATCATATGAGAACTGTATGATTCTTTTCTTTCATTCTGTTAATGTGACGTACCACATTGATTGATTTGCGTATATTGAACCATCCTTACATCCCACAGATAAGTCCCCTTTATTGTGGCACATGATCCTTTTAATGTGCTGATGAATTCAGATTTATATTATTTTTTAGAAGAGTTTTGTCTGTGTTCATCAGGATATTACCATGTAGTTTTCTTTTTTAGTAATGTCCTTTTCTGGTTTTGGTATAAGCATTATGTTGGCCTCATAAAATGAGTTTAGGACTGTTCCCTCTTCCTGGATTTTTTGGGAGGATTTTGGGAAGGATTGGTGTTAATTCTTCTTTAAATGTTTGGTAAAACTCACCTGGAAGGCCACTTGGTCCTGGGATTGTCTTTGTTGGGATATTGTTGATTACTGATTTAATCTCCATACTAGTAATTTTTCTTTTCAGATTTTCTGTTTATTCCTAATTCAGTCTTGGTAAGTTATGTTTTTAAGAAATTTTCCATTACTTCTAGGTTGTCCAATTTGTTGGTATATATTTGTTTATAGTAGCCTCTTATGATCCTTTGAATTTCTATGATATCAGTTGTAATGTCTCTTTTTTCATTTATAATTTGTTTTGGTCCTTTTTCTTTTTTCCTTGGTTAGTCTAGCTAAGGGTTTTTCAGCTTTGTTTATCATTTCAAAGAATCAACTCTTAATTTGGTTAATCTTCTCTATTGTTTTTCTGTTCTCTATTTCATTTACTTCTCTAATTTCCTTTCTTCTGCTGACTTTGGGCTCAGTTTGTTTTTTTTTTTCTAGTTCCTTAAGGCATATAGAGTTAAGCTTTTTATTTAGGAACTTTCTTGCTTCTTAATGTAGGTGTTTAGTGCAATGAATTTCCCTCTTAGGCCTGCTTTTTGCTGCATCACATGCATTCTGGTATGTTGTGTATCTGTCTCATGTGTCTCAAGAATCTTTTTATTTCTCCTTTAACTTTTTCTTTAAGGAAGTTGAACAACATTCGCTGTTTAGGAGACTGTTGTTTAGTTTCCATTGTTGGTGACTTTTCCAGTGTTCCTTTTGTTCTTGGTTTCTTTTCTCATACCATTGTGGTCAGAGAAGATACTTGGTATGATTTCAGTCTTCTTGAATTTGCTGCCATGTTTTTGCTAACATGGGCTATCCTAAAAAACGTTCCATGAGTACTTGAAAAGAATGTGTATTTTACTGTTGTTGGATCTGCTCTGTATATGTCTGCTAAGTTCAGTTGATCTACAGTGTCTTTCAAATCTCCAGTTTCCTTACTGATTCTCTGGGTGCTCTATCCATTTTTGAGGATATGGTATTAAAGTCCCCAAACTATTGTTGTATTATTCTTTATCTGTTTCACTCTGTTATTTGTGCTTTTATATTTAGGTGTTCCAGTGTTGGCCACATACATTTCAGTTATGGTTATTTTTACTATGTTCTTTTTTTTTAATTTTCAAACTAGAATTATATGTGAATTATGCACCACCCTTACCATATTGCAGAATTTAACTATGACTATATATTTACCGATACAAGTGATATTTATGTTACCTTTTGTTTTAGTCTTGTTAATTAGTATTCTCTTACTTCTGCTCAAAAGAAATCCAATTTGTATTTCTTGTAAGGAAGGGCTGGTAGTAATGAACTTTTTCAGCTTTTGTTTGTTTCGGAAAGTATTCCTCCTTCATTTTTGAAGGACAGCTTTGCTGGGTATAGAATTCTTGGTTGGCAGTTCTTTTTCTTTCAGTATTTCGAATATCTCATCCCATTCCCTCCTGATGTGGAAAGTTTCTTGTGCACAATCCACCTCTATTCTTATGTAATTTCTCTCTTTTCACTTGCTTTAAATTCTTTGTTTTTGACCTTTGAGAATTTAATTATAATGTGTAGCCCTATTTGATTTCAACTTATTTAGGGTTCTTTGGGCCTTGTGGATCTAGATGTACATTTCTCTCCCCAGGTTTGGGAAGTTTTCAGCCATTTTGCTTTAAATTTACTTTCCGTATTTTTTTCCTTTTCTTCTCTTTCTGGAAGTTCTATAATGCAAATATTGTTTCTTTTTATTATATTTCATAATTCCCATAGGCCTTCTTCATATTTTTCATTCTTTGTCCTTTTGCTCCTCTCACTGGATAATTATCAATGTCTTATCCCCCTCCAGATTGCTGATCTTTCTTTTGCATGTTCAAGTCTATTTTTTCATTTTTTTATGGTTTTTATTTCCTTGTCAAACTTCTTGTTTTTTTTGTATTGTTTTCCTAATTTTGGTTAGTTGGCTGTCTGTGTTTTCTTGTAGATTATCAAACTTATTTAAGAGAATTACTCTGAATTCTTTGATAGTTCATAGATCTCCATTTTCAAAGGGTCCATTAATGGAGCTTTTAAAATTTCCTTTGGTGGTGTCATATTTACCTGATTTTTTTTTGTGATCCTTGATTTCTTATGTTGGTATTTGTGCATTTGGGTAACCAGGGTCCTCTTCTATTCTTTACAGATTTTCTTTGGCAGAGATAGTTCTTCACCAGGTAGCTCAATTTGGGTTTCCTTGTGTGCCTGCTGGTAGTGTTCTTGGCCCTAATACTATGATCTATTTGAGGGCAAGGCAGCTGTTTTGCTCTGAGGATGGGGATAGGGGGTTGTGCCACTGGCTAAGAACAATTTAATGGGACTACTGGCTTGTTTCTTTACCCAAGTGAGGCTGTAGGATTGGCTTCATGGTTGCCTGGATTTTCTGGTGGAGCTTACTGTTCATCTAGGACTGGGTACAATATCCAGTAGTATATAGGGGTGTGAATTAGCTTCCACACACAGGCAGGGCTGCAGGACAAGGCACGGGGTCTTGACAGATCATTGATAAAGACCCTAATAATGCCAGAGTGGTGAATTCCCTGGTGAGGTGAGCCTGCCAATTTTGCTCTGCAGATGGGAGAAGCCATGCACTGTGCTTTTTTTCCTGTGTCTCAGCTGAAGTGCTGCTGGGCCGCACTGCTTCCAGAAATTGTCACCAGCCCTTTTGGTCAGATGGGGCCAGAGACACTCTAGGTAGGGTTGTGATTTAAGATCCTTGCCTGGGCATGGGAAAATCATGATTTAGGGCTGTCAAAAGGCCTCATTTGAGGATCTGAATTGGGCAAATCTGCACCTCTCTTAATTTTCTGGTCAGAGGTGCTCCTGACTTGGTTCTGCAGATGAGCAAAGCAGCTGGTTATGATTACTGCTTGGGCACTGCAGGTATAAGCCTGGGCTGCCAGATTGCTGATTGTCTCAAGCCCCTACTGTCTTCTTCATTACAGTTAGATTCCCAGTGATTGAGCCCTGAAAATTCCCCTGCAGCCTCTGTGGTATGAAATCAGGATGGCCTTGATCGTTTGGTGGGTTTGGGTGGCTCTTGGCTACATGGGATGACTTGGATCTCTTTCTCATCATTTTCATTCTTCAGGATAGAGAGACTTTCCTACATGGTGATCTTTGATCATTTTTCAGAAAGCAAAGGCAGAAGCAACAAGGCCTCTTGGCTCTGGCTGCACTGTCACTTCCATCACATTTCATTAGTCAAAATGAGTCATGAAGCCAGCCCGGATTCAAACTGGAGGCAAGTTTGAATTTGCTAATGCGCATTATGAATCTCTTTGGAGAAATGTAGCAAGCACTGATTTCCAAACTTAGGCGGTCAGGGAACTTTCTTACCCAGTTAATCCCAGTTCCTGTTAATATATCAAGGGACCCTGGTGTGCCTTGGAACACAGGTTGGGAAATCAGAGTATCTAATCTAATCTAATCTAGAAAAAATATATTAAAAGAATATAAGAAAAAATATAATATAGTAAAAGAGTAAACCACTACAATTCAGTTGAGTATTAAAGTTATAGAAAATCTAGGACTTGAACTTGCATAGGAGTTTTGAATTTCACTGTTGTATCACGCTAGAGTAGAGTTATGTAGTCCTTGGACTGTAGCAAAACAGAAGGACCATACATTCAGTACTTAAGACAGATTGGAAAGGCTGTGGAATCTTTCCAGGATTTTACTTGAGGTTTGGGAAATACTAAATTCAGAGAATGGGTTGGAAATTGGGAGAGAGAAAATCAAGTTGATCTCTGAATGTATACTATCAAGTACAGTTTTCCTACTAAAATGATTCACTGAAAAAGTGAAGTATTACAAATAATATTGCATATCAAAAGGCTAATATTTTAAAGAAAAACTTACAATTAACAGAGTTAAGCGTGTGATCAAATACAAAGTCAGTGTACAGAAAATAGTATTTTCCTACTTAATGAAAAAATGTAATAAAGGAGAGCTTCCATAAGTGGTTAACAGCAACAACATCAAATACAAAGTACCTTGAGAAAATATTAACAAGATATGTATGGGATTTACCTGAAAAAAAAAAAACTGTGAAAATTTCTTGACTAGGAAGGCTAAAGACGTGAGTTTTTCTCTTTTTTTAAATGGCTACACCTGTGGCGTATGGAAGTTCCTGGGATGGGGTAGAATCAGAGCTGCAGCTGAGGCCTATGCATTGATTTCTCTTAGTGTTAATTGTTTAACAAAATTCTAAACACAATTTCAACAGAGTTATTTTTTGGAATTTGATAAATTCTAAAGTTCATCTTCAAGAATATATTAATGAAATAAAATTTTATTTATTTTTTAGTTTTTGTCTTTTTGTCTTTTCTAGGGCTGCACTCATGGCATATGGAGGTTCCCAGGCTAGGGGTCTAATAGGAGCTTTAGCCACTGGCCTACACCACAGCTGCAGCAACGCAGGATCCGAGCTGCATCTGCAACCTACACCACAGCTCACAGCAATGCCGAATCCTTAACCCACTGAGCAAGGCCAGGGATCGATGAAATAAAATTTTAAAATGTTAGTGGAGATGCAAGTTCCTACTATATGTTAGAACATCTCTAGTTTTAAAACACCATAAATAAATTTTCAAAAAGTGACAAAATAGGGAAAATATTCCCAACAATAACTACAGGTAATGGTAATTGTTTTACAAAGAGAATAGACAAATGATCAGAAAAAAACCTGCCATGACCTCAATAGGTAGCTTGAAGAAATACTTCATAAAAGCTGAAGTACTAATGTGATATTAATATATGAAAAATATTTGGTCTTATGAGCAATTACATATATGCAAATGAAATGAATGTGTTTTTCTCTTTTTAATCCTTCAAATGTTAAATCTAAATAATCATTAATATTGCCTAATGTGTGGTAAGATGTATAGGTTCATACACTCTCAGAGAGCAAGTAGACAATAGAATATAGAGGCTTAGAGTGTCCATTCTCAGCGATTCTATAATTCTATTTCAAAATATTCATCCTGATGTCTTAGTAAATCACTTCAGAGGAGTCACAATAAATACGCTTGCAGAGTTGTTCACAATAATGAAATGCTGCAAAGCACCAACTCCTTTAGCATGGGGGAAATAAGTGAATACTTTGGAATATTGTGCATTCATCAAAAATTAAATTCACTGTTAATTTTTCATAGGAATATTATTCTTATATGATATTAATTTGAAAAGACAAAATTACAATCTATATTAACAATGACAGCAAAAAAGAATGGCACCAAAAGAGGAAGTAGAGTTGATCCTTGAACAACACAGAATTGAACTGTGTGGGTCTGCTTATATGTGAATTTTCTCAATTGTAAGTACTACAGTTCTGTGTGATCCTTGGCTGAGTCCACAGATGTAGAACTGAGGGTATGGAGAACTGCATGTAGGGAGGGCCAACTATAGGTTATACTTGGATTTTTCAACTGTTGCAGGGTGTTGGTGCCCCAGCCTCTGCATTGTTCAAAGGTAAACTGTATGGATAAATATCGACGGTGGTTGTCTCTGGATAGAATTATGAGTAAGATTTGTTTTCACATTCTTATATTTCTCTCTATTTTTCAAATTTTCCAATATGAACATTTTAGTAATCAATAAATTGATAAAACTAGCAAATAACTTTATAATACACATCCATTATATTAAGACCACAGTCAACATAATACCAAAAAATAGCTAAAAAATTTAAAAAAAATCTGTACTTTGATTTAGTTGGTAAACATACCAGTGATTTTTATTATAAGCTTTAGATCATTAAGGGCCAAAAACAGCATACAACATATAGGTGAAAATAAATGTAAGAAGTTTATGCTATTTTAGGAAATGTTTCCCGTCATTGGTTCCTGTTCTTAATTTCTCTTGGTGTGAATATCAAAATCGAAGGTATTGTATACCAGCTACAACGGAAAAAATAAAAATCATTGTAAAAAGTAATCAAAGGTATTTTTGATTTTTTTCTAACTTTTGAGCTACCTTGGATAAATACATAAAATTTATGATAGTGTCTTATACCGTTCACTTGTCTTCAGTTGTAGTTTCCTCCTTTATAAATTCATTGAGAAAGTGATATGTTTTCCTTGCTTTGACTTACGGGGAGGGAAAGTGTAAACTTGGTAAGAAGAAAAAGAACCATGTCTTTTGTTTGCATGCTGCAAAACTTTTCATTTTTCAGTGAGGACGAGAATGTTGTGATGAAACACAGTCCAGCAATGAATTCCACCATTAAGTAGCAGAATCTACTAACAGTTTACACATGCGTTTTGTGGTTGTTTACTCTATTGTTCAATAAAACTTACATACTTATTTTAACTCTAACCATATGAAACATCTTAAAGCGACATGTACATGCAGAAGCTGTGCATTTGAGAAATGTCAGTAATTTTATCATAGTTGATTACCTTATTTTTTTACAGAACAATAGCAATTGAATTGGATCATTAAAATACTATTTTTTTCATTATAATGAAATAATAAAAAAGATCACATTTAGCATACCTTCCTAAGTAGCCTTTGTTTTTCCCATTTCCAGAGTATTTCTAAGTCTGAATTCTTTATTCTGTAAAGTAGCAGCACCTTAGCATTACTGATTTATCAATAGCATTTTTTCCCACCTGCAAGTACTCCTGGAATTAGAAGACCATGACTGATCTACAAATGTAGTAACAAATGGTAACGCGATTTAACCAAAGACAAGAAATGATTTTCCAGTTTGTCAGCCCCGTTTGACTTACATTTCTAACTATGACTAACTTCCTTTGAGCATATCCAAAAACAAAACAAATTAAGGAACTCATCCCTCTCAGAAATATTCTTTAGAATGAGCCAGTTTTATAATTTGGTGTTGGAGTCCATGGGTGGGTGATGAGGCGGGCAAAGACCTAAATTTTACTTGAATTATAATGGTTAAAATTCAAACTTCCTGTATCATATTCCTCTCCCATTATTTTGCCATTTTCCCTTCCCTTTCTTTCTCGCTATTTTTGGGTTTGGTTGGTGGCCTAAAAGAAGATTATGCTAGCACCTTTTATTTTCCTCCAAGTCATGCTATGGTTTAGCTCTTAACAGAACAATCAAAGAATGTATAATTTATGCTAGCACTATCTCTGGTATGCTTAAAAATATAAATTATTTATATTCTTAAAGTAATTAAATTAAGTAAATGCTTTATTTAAAGTTAGTGGAGGATTTAAGAATGATTCAGAAACAGCATAGGGTGGTATCTTAGGTTGGGTTTCCCCAAAGGCAGACCGTGATCCAGGGACTTGGGTACAATAATTTTTTAGGGAAATGATCTCAGAAACACAGTAAGCAGGGAGGAAAGTGAGGCAGAGAAGGGTGTAGCCTAGCATCTCCCATGGTATTGGAGAAAGCCTACATGCAAAGAGGTGTAGTCCTTTGAGATGGGAAGCTGTCAGCAGGCTGGAGCTGTCTAGCTTTTGTAGAACTCATGTTGGTCAAGGGCACTTGGAGTGGGGCGTCTACAGCCTCTGCAGCTCCTAGTGCCAGAGGTCAAGAAAGACTGAACAGAATCGTGATTAATAGAAGTTGAAGCTCAGATTAGCTCATCTTTCAATACTTGCCTGGCCCTCTTTGTTGTGAGGTATTAGGCAAATTGTGTGACTTTTGTGTTTCATATTTTTTAAACCTGTAATTTAGGGGTAATAGTAATCCTTAACTCTAGAATTTTTGAGAGAATTAAATGAGTAAAGACAGGTAAAGCCCTCAGCAGGGTGCCTGGCATATGGCAAACACTAGATAGGGATCTGGCTGGGCAGCAGTATAGTGGGGTAGTAGTTAATTTGTTTTGAGTAACAGAGTTCTGTTGATGAAGTCTAAGTGTTCACTCTTATTTGGCAGCCACGTGGCATGTCGACTTACATTAATTAACCACACAAACACCCTTTAAAAAAATCTTGGCTGTTACTAATCCTTGCTTCTCTTTGTGCATTTATTATTTTTGGACTTACATAAATTTTAATTAATTTTGTTTAAAACAAAATTGGCTCTGCTTAAACCAACTTGATTGTTGTCTTTACCAGCTTCTTGTTATTTCCAAATCAGGCTAATATGACATAATCTGAGCCCTCATTTAGATTCAACAGCCAGAAACCACCTTTACTCCCCAATATTGAAACTGAACTTTCTGGGTGTATCTTTACTGGCTTCCAATTCACGCAATTATAATATAAACTACATTTCTCCATTTTATCCACAAAGATATTTTGAATACCTCTTTAGCAGCTTTGTTGAAATCCGGGAACACCTGCCCATTGTATTTCCCTCACATACCTGTTTAGAACTCAATCAAAAAAGAGTATGAGATTGGCTTGGCATCAGAGCACCTAGCACGGGCCAGAGTGCGAAGTGCTCAGTTTCTTTTCCCCTTGATTGAGCAATCCATCCACCCATTCATCCTGGTGTGCGTGCCTTCAGCCACCTTTCATTATTCACCTTCTCATTCACTGAGGTGGTGTAGCCTGGGAGGAGGGCGGGAAGGGGTTTTGGAGCTCATACTATTTACATCCTAATGCTGGCTCTGTCTCTTACTGCCAGTGTGATCTTGGCAAGTCACTTAAACCTCTCTGTTCTTCAGGCTCCTCATCCATCAAATGGGAACAATGATAATTTTTAGGGTAAAGGGCTGTTGTATTAAATGTGTAATCTCTGTAAAGTGCTTAAAACAGTGTCTGGCACATAGTATATGCCATGTAAATGTCAACTATCAAATGTCAGGCTCTGTCCTAGTAAAAGGCTGCAAGAGGGAATAAGTCAGACTCATTTCCTGTCCTTTAGTTCTTAGAGTTAGTGGAGATCCCCATATGTTCTATGAAGCCATGAGACTGCTTTAATCAGATCTGCTTGGTTTTTTTTTTTTTTTTGAAGGGTTTGAAAAAATTTGAAAAGAAAAAGAATATGATGAACATGTAGTTCTGTTTATCTTGCCAAATTGTCTTTGGAGTTTGGTTAATTATACACATAATTAGATATAATTATATGCACATATAATTGTGAGCTCTGTTTTTGCATTTGCTAAAGTATTTTTGTGTATATTGTAAAAAGCATTTAGTGTATATTGGCTATATATTTACTTTAAATTGCTCATGTACTAATCTGTTGTATAAATATTCTGCAGTATATGAAGATATTTGCTATTTTCTAAGAATTTAGGGTTTATAAAATGTTTTTGCTGCTATTAAAACCTTCAATTTGGTTAGTATTGTACAAGTGGAATCATTCAAAGTGAATGAATGGATTTATGGTTCTTATTACTTCTTAAATTGTTTTCAAGGAAATTTCAGTTAATTTGTCACACCTCAGTATTGTGTAACCATTAATTTTTGCCGGTTCATATAGTATCTAATGATAGCTCGATTATTTGAGCTTGCTTTTCTTAAATTATAATTGGGACTGAGCATGTTTCTCTGGGTTGACTTATTTTCATCTTTTCTCTCCGAATGCAATATTTCCTCTGTTGATGTGTGGGCTGTGGATTGCCTAGATTCTTTATATGTGCCATACTGAAGAACAGGTAAAGGATGTGTGTGCATATCATAGCTTATATAAAAGTGGACTTTTTGGAAGGGCATGGCTGCTGTTTTAAAATACTAAAGGACTCTTATGGGGAAAAACATTGCGCGAGGCTCCTCAGGACTGAACAAGGATCAATAGGAGGGGTTTCAAAGGGCAGATTCCAGGATGAGTGTGGACATTTGATGTAATATTTACAGCATTGGTTCTCACGTGGAAGGGATTTTAGAATCTCTGTGAGGGAAAGGAGACTAGGGTGGTTGGAACTGGGGAGCATGAGTAAGAGCAGAAAGCTTGGGAAGCTAAAAGATTTCCAAATGTGAGGTGAGTTGCTTCTAAGAGTACTGTCTTCCCTGGCTGAGCACTTCCTGTACCCTACACCTGCCAAAGCAGGCTGGAGGACCACTCTTCTGGGTGTCAAGGGTTGTAGGAACTTGCCAGTAAAAAGTCATTCCACTTCTGGGATCCTTTGAAATAAAAATATCATTTTATAGCCTGCAACTTCTTTTCCTTATGCTATTCTCATGTTAGTATATTACGTACAGTAACAAAGTGATGTTCTTTTTCCTAAACCTGTTCACGGAGAACACCAGATGAGAACATGGGTAGCTCTGTGAAGCAGTGGATCTTCATACTTCATTTGAAACTTTCCTTTGTTTAGTGGGCTTAAATTGAATTCAGTGGACATATATTAAAAACAGGGTTTTGAAACAGGAAAATGAAGGAGAAGTTGCAGGCTTGCATTTCATGGTGTGTTGCTTTCTATTACCATATACTTGAAGTTATATTATGTTTGATATGATGCTGATGGTCTAAATGTGTATTTCACATGACTTTTGGGACTGGAAGGGGTGGACCTCATAAATCACTTGGGTGACACATATTAATCCAGTGCAGGACTGGAAGCAAGTAACGAAAATATGCCTGTTGGTTAGGAGATAAGGGCTTAAACTTGGCCAGGAAAACAGAATAAAAGTTGAATCAGAAACGAGTGTTTTCCGAGCTCAAAAATGGCACCTGACTAGAATCTTCTATAAGGAAGCTACTCCACTTTTCTTAAAAATAATATCCTGGGACTTCTGGGAAGATGGTGGTGGCCGTGGCAGCGTAGTTTTTGGATATTCCCAAACCTCCTCATAAAAACAAAGCTATTGACAAACAAAATGAGAGGAAACCATTTACAACAAAATGGCAAGGAATCCTCTTGAATCCCAAAGTGTAATTGAGTGGGAACAAACCATCAAAAGCCATGAGACGTGAACAATATCAGCATTTGTAAGAGAAAAAATAGAGGTGTCCCAAATAGCCTGCAGATATTCTTTGGAAACAGGGCAGTTCTGTGAATAGCAACTAAACTAACTAGGGCTGAGCGCAGGGCATCTCTGGGAAGATCCGAAGAGACTGGGGCAGTATAGCCTCCCTCCAGGAGAGGGCGCCACATTAAAAACTTCAGGGAGTGAAGTAAAAGTTGAGCAGGATATGGATAAGAGACCTAAGGACAGAGAAGGTACAAATAAAAGTGATAGAGGACAATAGATAGACCCAGGCAATTTGGGAGTACAAGCTACCATGTATCTTTTAACACTACACACACGTACACACACCGAGATTTCTATGAAGTTAGAAAGGCTGTTTGAGCCAAGCCTCCTAAAAGTTCAGGAAAACTAATTTTACATAAAAAAGGAACAGAAAAGTGCTGATATTAAATCCTATACAAAGTTATTTAGATTATAAAAAGGGAATAAGAATAGTATTTCAATAGGCAATAAAAACATTCCGTTAAGTCATGCCTATGCAATAGATAACAATGAACAAAAAACATTAAAAATGACATCAGACATGAAAAAGTAACTGGACTAAGAATTACAAAAACAGAAATTAAGTGAGGGGGGCACAGACAGGGAGTTTGGGGTTGGTAGATGCAGACTGTCACCTTTAGAATGGATGAGTGACAGGTCCTGTTGTGCAGCACAGCGAACCGTGTTGGGTCTCTTGGGTTGGAACATGGCGAAAAATGAAAACAAAACAAAACAAAACAAAGAGTGTGTCTGTGGGTTGTTGGGTCACTTTGCTGTACAGCAGAAATTGAAGGAACGTGATAAATCAGCTATACTTTAATAAAAAATTTAAAAAAAGGGAATTAAGCAAAAGAACTCTGGAAAGTATTAAAGACAAAGGAAAAAAAGATTAAATTAGAAGGCACACAAGAGTGAATCAACAACAGATAATTCTTCAGGAAAATAGTGAAAAAAAGAAAATTTTAAAAATTAAATACGTTTCACACGAGAGTTTGAGAAAAAAGTGTCAAATGTTGAAGAGAGTGACAAAAATCTAACACATAAATGGTAGGAGTTTCTGAGGAATGAAACCAAAGCAGGGGAACAGAACAAATGCTAGAAATGATAGGGTGATTATAATGTCTGGAAACATAAGCTAATGTAGAAAATGTATTAAAAGATATTTTCAGTATATAAAACTATAATGATATTATCTGTGTTTCCAGTCTTTTAAGATAGTCTAAAATTTGAGAAAACCTCACAGAACTAAAAGAAGGATTTGAAGTTACTGAAAATAAAAAAGGAAAGGCATTAAAGCTACTGAAATAGTCCATCATGTATCTAAGAAAAAAGAATGTATATACATGTGTGACTGGGTCATTTTGCTGTACAGTATAAATTGACAGAACACTGTAAACCAACTATAATAGAAAAAATAAAAATCATTATAAAAAAAGAAAATTGGCTCCCTTCAAAATCAATGTTATAACATAGTAAGACATAGTAAAATTATTGGACTTTAAAGAAAAAAAATCCTTCAAGCATTTAGGCAACAAGAACCTATAACCTATAAGGGAAAGAAAATTAAATTATTAGAGTATTTCAGGAGCAATACTTTATGCTAGAAAAAGGGAGTGATATTTTTAAGATACTCAATGAAAGGAAACTAAGGATTTTTATAACCACCAAATCTTACCTTCAAGTATAAAGGGTACAAATTGTTAGTGATATATAAGAATTGAGTAATCTACTAAAGAATGAGCTTCAGTTAAGGAAGATAACTGGAGCAGTGACCTTAAGACTGGTGGTGAGCCACACGTGTTTATAACTAAGTGAGAGTCAAAGGAAAAGAGTATAATATGCAATGGCTATGTATTCTGACCATGCAGAGACATAGATGTGGTCTCTATGAGACTGGACCCGGGGTGGTGTAAACAAAATATTTTACAGAATCATAAATGGTTGTGTTAGGATTAAGATAGTTACTCTGGGGAGTTCCTGTTGTGGCTCAGGAGTTATGAACCCCACTAGTATCCATGAGGATGCAGGTTCAATCCCTGGCCATGCTCAGACGGTTAAGAATCTGGCTGTTGCCATGAGCTGTGGTGTAGGTAACAGATGCGGCTTAGATCCAGATCCCACGTTTCCGTGGCTGTGGTGTAGGTACGGCCCTAAAAAGCAAAAAAAAAAAAAAAAAAAAAAAAAAAAAAAAGCAAAAAAAAAACAAAGGGATAGTTACTCTGATTATTGTGTGTGTGACATAGAATGAAGCAAATGAGTAATTATGGCATTTTTTTGATTTCTATCATCACCTATGTCCTTGAGAACCAGAATTACTGTAAGAATTCTGTAGACTATAAATAAAAACGTGAGGTAAATACAAAACAGGGCTAATATTCTTAATATAAAAGACCTTTTTACACATTAGTAAGAAAAATGAAAACAATAGATAAGTGCTGAAAAAATATAATCATGCATTTTGTAAAATAAGTATATAGATAACCAGAAGGATTGGTTGTTAGCATTTTGAGTTAATTTTTGTACCGGATGTTAGGTAAGGGTCCAGCTTCATTCTTTTGCTTATGGGTATACTATGTTAGTTTTCCCAGCACTATTTATTGAAAAAAGCTGTCCTTTTGTCCATTGGATGGTTTTGGTACTCATGTCAGAAATCATTTGACCATAAATGTTTGGTCATTTCTGGACCCCGTATTCTGTTCCCTTAGTCTGTATATCTGTCCTTATGCCCATACCATGCTCTTTTGATTACTGTAGCTTTATGCTAAGTTTTGGAATCAGGACATGTGAGTCCTCTAGTTCTTTTCTTTTTTCAGGATTGTTTTGGCTATTTGAGGTCTTTTGAGATTGCATATGAATTTTAGGATAGGTTTTTCTGTTTCAACAAAAAATATCATTAGGCTTTTAATAGGAATTGCCTTCAGTCTGTAGGTTGCTTTGAGTATATTGACATTTAATAATGTTAAGTCTTCCACTTCATGGACATGGGATGTTTCCGCTTATTTATGTCTAATTTCTTTCAGCCACGTTTTGTAATTTGTATTAAACTTTAACAAGGAAGGAAGTATGCTAAATATGGATGAACCTTGAAGATATTATATTAAGACAAATACTATATGATTCCACTTATGATGTACTTAGAGTAGTCAAAACCATAGCAACAGAAAATATGATGGTGATAGCCAGGGTCAGGGAGAGAAGCATGGGGATTTATTGTTTAGAAGGTATAGAGCTTTAGTTTCACAAGATGAAAAGAGTTGTTAGGACAGATGGCAGTGATCGCTGCATGACAGTGTGAATGTGTTTAATACCACTGAACTGTGCACTTAAAATGGTTAAGATGCTTAATTTTATGTTATGTGTATTTTAGCACAAAAAAGGGGAAAAGTTGTAATTCCTTAATTTTTAAAAAATATTCATACAAAATGCTAAAGGAAATACATAAATCAAAATTATTTCTCTGTGGTAAGGTTATAATTGATTTGATGTCTTCTTTTGTGCCTGTTGACATTTAAATAATTTTCTACAACAATTATGTATTGCTTTGCTAATAGTTCTTTCCAAGGAGATCGTGATTCAAGAGGCTTACTTTTCATTGTGAGCAGCCCTGGTGTGGGGTATCACTGGACCTTGGCAGTGTGGGCAACTTCCCCGTGTCGTGTTTGCAATGATATTCTTTAGGCTGTAGAAACAGCCACAGCAATGCTGGTCAGTCCAAACCATGTAACATAAGACCTACTCTTCATTTAAAATCTGTACAAAGCAAAATATGTTTTGTAACTGTGTGTGATCATTAGCATGGATCTGGATTATTAATGTGGTAATAATTAGTGTGAATATTAAGACATAGTGGCTGGTCAGCTCAGTAAGTGGCCTGACGTATTTAAGAGCAAGCTGTATGAAAAGTCCATAATTACTCTGAACTGGAAGGCAATGATTGGAGTCCCTGGATGGATTCTTTCGCCATCTTTTGTGTGGCCTGTGAATTGACATGCAGACAAAGGAGAGAGCTAGTGAGTGCTAGCGGGGAAAAAAAAAAAAAAGGATAACTTTAACCATAATTTATCAGTAATATGTAGAGATAAATTCCTAAGAGGAAATAAGGTCTGAGGGAATTACAGGAAATATTAAATCTGTGATTCTGTTTACGGTAGAAATGCCGACCAACAAATTCCAGCTGTTTCTCTGTGGGTTATGGAAGTGTCACAGGCCTGTTTATAGTTACTGCATTGTAGATTCTATCCTGGTTCTTATAGAAGCCCATTGGTTTGGTTTGGGTTTACTCAGGTTTGTCCAGAAATATTTCCTATAGGCAATACATTTATGGAATATAGCCCTGTACTAAATTTTAGTTTCAATAACTTCTATTCTAGTTTCTTCTCCTTTCTGCTAACAGTTTGCCTCCCCAGGAATATTAGTGTAGTTTTATTTATTTGCCACTTATGTAGCACTTATACCATTGCACTGTTTTAAATACCTTCAAAGTATTAATTCATTTCATTCCTCATGACAATGTTATGGGCTATAAACTGTTCTTTTTGCAACCTATTTTTTTATTCTTTAAATTTTTTTTTAAATTACAGATGATTTACAATGTTCTGTCAATTTCTGCTGTACAGCAAGGTGACCCAGACACACACATTCTTTTTCTCACATTATCCTCCATTATGTTCCATCACAAGTGACTAGATATAGTTCCCTGTGGTATACAATAGGATCTCATTGCTCTCACCATGCACAAAAATAGAAACTATTTCTTAAACCAACACAGAAAGCAAAAACCTTAAAGACTAAGGATCATAGTTTTCCTACATTAAAGTTAATAGTTTCCATATGAAAAAATAAATTCTGATAAGCTAAAAGAAAAACTGTAGTCTAGGAGAAGAAATTTGAAATGTGTATAACTAATAGAGGATTTGTATCTGGATTATATTCTTATAAGTCAATAAAAGAAAAACAGTTCATCTGAAAAAGGGGCAAAGGATATGAAGAGGATAGAAACAAAAGGAAAAAAATGTAATAAGCCTTAAAACTTATGAAAATATGCTTAATTTCTCCAGTTGAGAGAAATGCAACTTAAAAATAGCCATGAGATACCATCCATGTCTATCTGATTGGCAAAACTTCTGACAGTAGCAAAAGTAGGTAAGACTGTGGAGCTTGGTAGGAGCAGAAATTGACATCAACTACTTTGACAAGCAATTTGAGGAAATCTAAGACAGCTGATCATGTGCCTGCTTTATGACTCAACAGTTCTACCTGTGTTTATATACTTTGGGCACTCAATCAGAGCTATGTATAATGTTGCGCTGAAACAATAGAAAGAAATTGGAAATAACAGACCGTTAGTAGGAGAAAAGATAAATTGTGGAATATGTGCACAGGGATATTCCCAGTAGATAAGATGAATAAACCAAATCTGTGTGCGTGGGTATGGATAGATCTTGAAATTAAAATAGTCAATAAGAATGGTATGTTGTGGTGTAATGGTTAAAAACACAGAATGATACTTTATATTGCCTGTGGATTCAGCCAAACAAATACATACCAATGTAATATAAATGTGCTAATGTAAACAGAGAGATGCTCAGGATCTTTAGCTTGGTGGTTACTTCTGAGGAGAAGAAAAAAGGGGAATAAGGTCAAAGAAATGCACAGAAGAGGATTTTCCTAGGTCTGTAACATTTTGTTTCTTAAAGATAATGAAGCAAATATGCTAAGATGTTATTAACAGTGTGAATGGGTGATGGGACATAAATATTTATGTAACTTTCTTTTCTCTACTTTTCTATTCCTAGACTTTTTGGCGTATTTGAAATATTTCACAACAGTAAAGTAAACAATAAATTTAATAATTTAAACTAACTCTGGAGTTCCCACTGTGGCTCAGATACCTGACTAGTATCCATGAGGATGAGGGTTTGATCCCTGACCCCACTCAATAGGTTAAAGATCCCACGTTGCCATGAGTTGTGGTCTAGGTCACAGGCGTTGCTGGGATCCCGTGTTGCTGTGGCTGTGATGTAGCCCGACAGCTCCTATTTGACTCCTAGCCTGGGAATGTCCTCAAAAACCAACAAACAAAACCCCAAAGCCCCCAAACAAGCAAAACCCCCCACTAACTCTAGTAGGTAATAATCCTAAATTTTCTCTTAAAAATCTTTGGGAAACATTGCTATGATATTGAGATAAACTCTTCCAAAAACTTTTATTTTATATGGACAATATGTATGTCCAGAGTTTTGTGTTCAGTTTTTCCTGACATACAGAGTAATGCATTTTGTCAGTCTCCATTGTTTTTGTTTAGTCTCTGCAAAATATTTATTTAGCTTTCAAGGTTTTTCACAGAGTGATTTTGAATTTAGGTGCAATTTTCTGGGTCTATTCTGTCTATCCAGAAGTTGGTGTGTTAAGAGAGATTTCTCTCCACTATCCTGGAGAGCCACTCTTATGGACTAAAAGGGAAATCTACCACTGTAGTTATGTTTATTTGTGTAAGGGGATGGAACTAGTGTGTGCAAATTTTAAAAGAATATGGGTTTGGGGTTACGAGTGTGTAAACATCCGAACTTATTTTCAGAACTCTGTAGTTGGCACGCCCATAACTCTACCATAGAGATAGTACAGCAACAAGACAGGTGTGCTTTTCTACTTATGCATAAATATAAAAGCTTTTTTTTGCAAATTGATTCATGTTTATAATTATATGAATAAATCACTGAGTGAATTAAAGAATACTTTGGTAACATAAAGTCCTATTCTAATATGTTAGTGTGTTACACTTGAATGTTCATATAAAACCTCCCTGAAAAGACAAATAGACTCCAAATTGGAGCCTTGAGTTTTTTATGTGGGAAAATGACTGACAGGATTCAAAGTTTTAGAGTGTTATTATCAAAGAATCTCCATATATAGTTTATTATTGAAATGCTTTTCGGTTCTGACCTCAAAGTGAGGAAAAGCTCATGAAACCAAGAGGGATATGATTCCATTTTTTGCCCCCTCCTCTGCCCTATTCTCTGCTCAAGGAAGCTGGAAATTCACAGAGGAAAGTGTCATTGAGCATCGCACGACGTCTAGCAGGAGATCAGGGTGAAGGAAACCTGTCAGCTGCTCTAAGTTGCTGTCAGTGACTTTTAAGTCACCAGACTTTGTTCAGGGGGTTCCCTGGGTCTTTTAGGGAAATAAGGCCTTGTCCAGATAAGGACACAGCCTGAGCTCCTGCAGGCATTTTTCTTTCATCACTGACAGCAGTTGAGGCTTTGGACTTTGTCTTAACCATTAGAATGAGACAAAAGGACAAGATCTTTAACTTCTGTGGCTTCTTCACAATCTGTATTCATGCTGGTTCCTCCTCAAACTTTTTCAGCTATCCTGATTGTTAGCGTGGCAGGTGTGTCTGTTTTATTAGTGCCTGCCTAGCTTGAACTCTCTATTGTCACTCCCTCTGGAGTCTCTAAGTGTAATGAAGACTGCTTGGGATTCCCCATACTGGTGTCATTACCAGCCCCCTAGGGGCTTCAGTGCAAACACTGATATTGTCTAGAATACGAAACAAATGACAACAAAGTAACTTGTTAATATATTTTAGAAATCTTAGAAGCTTAATTTTTTTTTAAAAAATGGAGATATAATTGATATTTAACATTCCATTAGTTTTAGGTGTACAGCTTAGAAATTACTTGATATGTATATGCTTAGACTTTTATAATTGCAAACTGTCTGAGAGATGATCAGCCAAAAATAGGAGTGGCTATATAATTATTAAAATTCCTTTGGATTTGCAGTTATAGACATTTTATTACTGTATTCATTTTTATTATGTGACATTGCTACTAAGTAAATACCAGCTTTTCTTTTTTTTTTTTCTTTTGTCTTTTTAGGGCCACACCTACAGCATACGGAGGTTCCCAGGCTAGGGGTCACATCAGAGCTGTAGCCGCTGACCTGCACCACAGCCACAGCAATGCCAGATCCAAGCCGCATCTGTGAACTATACCACAGCTCATGACAACGCTGGATCCTTAACCCACTGAGCGAGGCCAGGGATCGAACCTGCATCCTCATGGATGCGAGTCAGATTCGTTTCCACTAAGCCACGACAGGAACTCCCTCTTGTTTTCTTTTCTTTTCTTTTTTTTTTTCTGTAAATAGCATTTTGAGTACTTACTCTGTGCTTGGTGATATGCTGAACAATTTACAACTAATTATAGTTTCCTTATAACAGATGAGAAAATTGGAGCTCAGAGAAGTTAAGCAGTTTACCCATGGTCACAGAGCTAGGTGAGCTTTAGGATTAAAAGTCAGGCTTGTCTTTTCAGTAAATTTTATTTATTGATTTATTTGTCGATTATCTGTTATAAATGGCAGCAGTCTGTCAGCAATGAGTTGAGCTCTGAGCCTGAAATGTGGATTTGAGTGAGTCCCCATAATGCTTCAATTTTTTTCATCTTCACAATAAGAATAATTTGTCCTTTCTCATAGAATTCTTGAAAGGATCAGATTAAAAAATGGTGGCCAATATTATGAGATGTTTTGGGACCATGGCGTTGATTAATGGTCAGCAGGAAGGAAGCCACAAATAGTTGGAGCCAAGATAACCTAACGCAATACTGAGTTACCCTCCCTCTCCTCCCCAACTCTGGGGGCAAACAGTAGCTGAGGTCCTGGTGACCTAAGGGTGGCACTGTGTGTTAGATTTGCCTGGGTTAAAGAATGAGTCTACCCTACTGAAGGAGCATGGAGAAAGACTAGTTCTAGACCCCATCAGGGAGAGCTTTCATGCTTCTGATCCACACACTTCTACTCAACGACTCTTTGCCCTAGTTTCCACCATCATGAGGATCATAAAACTCACCTCGTGGGATTATGAGGGCTGGGAATAATACATGCAGAGTATTTCTTATGGTGCTTGGTACATAAAAGGCTCTCAGTTAACAGTAGCACTAAGATGCTGTACTGCCTTTTCGAGTCCTTCAAGACCAGTGGGACTGGTCCTCAGCAGCACATCCCTCGCAGAACTTTGTCGTATCTTCTCACCCGGACTCTGCTCCCCAGGGTCAAGAAGTAGAAACTGGTGGTTAACACATGAGCTCTGGACTCAGAGTAGACTTCCAGCTTGACTAGTTAATGTGGATGTGAGTTAGAAAGGTTAAACTCTCTAAACCTTGGTTTGCTCATCTTTAAAATGAACACAATGATGGTACATGTAGGCTTGGTATGAGAACCTAATGTAACTGCTCAGCACAGAGCCTTGCTAGATGTCTAATAAATGTTTAGTAAATGTTTTTTTTTGTTTTATTTTATTTTTGGGTTGTGCCCACAGCACAGGTGTGGAAGTTCCTGGGCCAGGAATTGTACCCACACAACAGTGACAATGCTGGATCCTTATCTGCTAGGCCACCAGGGAACTCGAATAAATGTTTGCTTTGATTTGAAAAATTATGAATGTTATTAATTGATATTTTTATTAAGGTCATGTAAATAGGAGGTGCTGGGACTGTGACTCAAAACCCAAATCTGTCCCATCTCATGCACACTTCCTGTGGTGAATGCTTCCAGTAACTGAACTGCTGGTATGTTCCCTATTACTAGAAATATTTTCAGTATACATAATATGATGATTTTGTGGGATCATATAAAACAGTAGATGATTTTTTAAGGTCCTTTGAATGCCTGAGATCTTATGATTCTCTGGATAACATAGGAAGTCCCTAAATCAAAACATCATGTCTTAAGCATTTTTTGTAAGTTAGTTTTGTGGAGCTTGACGTTTATTTTCCATAAGACGTTCCTCTCTACAGAATGCAGAGACCAGTGTAGAGGAAGAAGTCAGAAGATGAGGTGCTGTCGTGCTACATTTAAAGCTGAAGGCCCCCACTAGGCTTCCTTATCCCAACCTCAGAATCCAAATAAACATAGTCTCAGCAAAGTTTTAGGAGAAAATAATCCAGCCCACGAATTCAAGCTAATGTGACCACGATAAAACCAAGGGTAGGTGTCAGCCACTGATAAATGGTGAACTGTGACGTGCCTTTGGTTGTCAGGCTTGCTTTGATTATTTTTATAAAAGCTTGTCTGTTCTCCGATCTGGGCAATAAGGTGTTTGCCCAAGCTGTTTTGTAGGAACTTAGAGTCAGCTGTGTCCAGAGTGAGCCTGAGCTGATTAAGACTGGTTAGGACCTCCAGCTCTCCATCTGAGCATACATACGTGTCCACGTGGTGACTATTTATTTATGTATTCTTAACTTTCAGTGTTGTGCCTATTTCTGCTGTACAGCAAAGTGACACAACTATATATACATTCTTTTTTCTCATACTGTTTTCCATCATGTTCTATCCCAAGAGATTGGATATAGTCCCCTGTGCTGTACAGCAGGACTTCGTTGCTTATCTGTTCTAAACCTTTTGATGTCAGAGTACCAAAATCTCCACCCTCAGAATATGCTAGTGCCACTATTTTCTGAGCCCGTGTTCCATGAGGAAGCCTGTGGCTTGGTTGCATCTGCTCAGGGTGACAGTTGCCTCACCTTTTTCTTGTTTCCAATTACCTTTTTTCCTTGCTCTCATGCCTCTGTTTTTATCTCATAAATTCCCCAGCCCCTTGCCTTTAGGGAGGCTGAGCTGAGACTTTTCCCATCCCCTGACTTGGCTTCCTCGGGAATAAACCCCTTCTCTGCTACAGACCTCAGCATCTCAGCGTTTGGCTTGCTGTGCACAGCAGGCAAGCAAGACCCTCTCATTCTTCCCACATAGTCACATATCCATCCATTTAGCAAATACTGAGCATCCGCAGTCAAACCATCAAGAAGTCATCTGTTTCTCTAGTGTCAGGGAAAGAGTGATTTCAGGAAGAAGGCAGTTGCACAGATTTGAGAAATATCTGAAATTTGTGATTTATGGAAGGGAGGAAAATTAGGGGCAGAAAAATTTTAATCAACTATTGCCATAGTCCATGTGTGAAGAATCAAGGGCCTGAACTGTGTTAGTAATAGTAGGAATAGAGAAGTAAGACAACTTTTGAAAAGTGGATTCTACAAGACAATTACACATAAATTATTAGAAATAGTGAAAATAGGGTGTTCCGGATTTAGCCAAGAATTTGAGTTCAGTCAAGGGAGAATACTAGGTTTATGGGGCAAATGGAAATTTTAACCGTCTATGAGCAAGTTGTATTTATGGGGATGATACTGCATCTGAGTGGAAATATTCTTTGGTAGCTAGAAAAGTGGAACTGAGTAAAGGTCAGCTCTAGAAGTATGGGTTTGGATATTATCTGCATAGAGATGACAGAATTGCTTAAGTGCATATGGGAAAATGAATGTCAGGACTGGAAGGAAAAGGTGAAAGAATTGATAAAAGAAACAGAAATCGTCAAAGAAGTATTAAAGATCCAAGAAGGTATTGTATCATAAGACCTAGAGACAGGGTAGTCAACAGCATCAAATACTGCGCAGAAAGCAGGTAGGATGAGGCCTGTGAAAAGAATACTGGATTTGACAAGTGGTCACTGGAGACCCTTGGAGACTGGGTAAGAAAAGGTGTTGGTGACCACGTCAGATTTCAAAGGCTCAAGCTGTAATGATAGATTGGAAGCAGATAAGTAGGATAGTAACATAAAGGGTAATAAAGACAAGAAAACTAATTTTTTTAATGAAAACTTATTTATGGTTAACAATGATATGGAAGATATTGATGGAGAGGCAGATATAAGAGGCATCAGAGGGAGACGGCACAGTGTCTCCCCATCAAGGTTCCTTATCTACTATCTCACTGATATCCTTCCATTCTATCTCTGCTGATTATGTCAGTCTCCTATGGAAATGCCTCTCTGGATTCCTCGTTGCCAGGGGAAGTCCAATATCCTGAGCATAACACTCAAGATACCTTGCACTCCGGTTCTAAGCTCTCTTTCCCATTTCATCCTTTGCCAGTCAAGGCACAGGAGACTTCAGATTCTTTCCAGATTGGGTCTTTGTACATATTGCTCTTTCTGCCTGGAAGACCCTTCTTCCTATCTTTCATATGGAAAACTCTAACGCACCCTTCAACACCTGGCTCAAATGTCACCTCATTTTTGAACCCTTTCCTGACTCTCCGGACCCAGTTCAGGTCTCCTTCTTTGGAGCTTCAACTGGAATTTGTCCATTCATATTTTTGTCTCAGCATCCTGCATTGTAATTCATAAATTGCCATAGCTGTGTTCTTCATTAGATATGATCTCTGAATACAAGGACTGTTTGTTTTTTTTTTAATGTTGTAATCCCCACAACTGGCAGAAAACAAACTCTTGCTAAAAGCATCAGAAATGAATGAGTATTAATGTAAAGCGATATATCTTGAGATATATAGGATGGAAGTGAAGAAGCATCTTAGTGCTAAGTGAAAGAAGCCAGACGCAGGAATACAAATACTGCATGATCTCACTTATGTGTGGAATCTAAAGTGTCAGGCTCATAAAACCAGAGTGCAAAATGGTGGTTGCCAGGTGTGGGGGAAATGGGAAGATATTGTCAAATTTTCAACTCTAAGATGAGAAGTGCTGAGAATCTAGTGTACAGTATGGGGATCATAGTTAATACTGTATCGAATACTTAAAATTTGCTAAGAGAGTGGTTTGGAAGTGTTCTCATCACACACATAAAGATGTTAACTGTGAGGGTGGATGTGTTGATTGACTTGATTGTGGTAATCATTTAACAGTGTATAAGTATATTAAATCATCACATTGATCACCTTAAAAAATCATGTCATACAAACTAAATATATATGATATTTATTTGTTAATTATACTTCAAAAAAATTGGGGTGGAAAAGCTATATGAACTTGAGCAAGTTAATTTCTCTGAACCCAAGTTTCCTATTGGTGAAACAAGGATAAAACTTACCCTGTGGTATGCTTGAGAGGATAAAATCTACAAAATACAGCTCAAACTATTAGTGACCAGCATTTATCAATCATTAATGTTACAGTTATTTCTAACTCCCACCATCATGGCATGGATCTCTTACTAGTTTTGCGTTTGCAACTTTAATCCTTTCTCTAAATAGAAAAGGTTTTTGTTTTTTAAGTTAAATTTTGACGTTAAGAAAGTTAAACTTAGGTCCATCTTTACGTAGCAATGTTTCATCTATCTAAATGGTGCAAGTCTATTTAAAAATATCCATTTGGCATCAAGTAAATTCAACAAAAATGTGGAATTAAATGTACGGGTTGATTTAGTAAGTTTACAATTAAGTCCGAATTGTTTTATGCGTCTCCAAATAACTTCCCAGAGGAGGCTCTAGCTTCGAGGCTCACTCCACTGGATGCAAGGACCCACTTCTTGTCTTATCTTGAGGATTGTGTTGCCACGAGTGATTTAAATCAGCTCTTTCCAATTTTTTTTAGCAGAATTTTTGTGGTTAATAAAAACATGTGCTTACAGCTTTTTTACGTAGATAAAGGAAAGGATTCTACATCCGATTTAGATCAAGAGATAGATTTTCAGAAGAAAATGATGGATGTGTCCGCTGGGAGTAGTGGAATGCCATGATTTTCAGTCCCTGACTGATGGAGTTTAAGGCATTTGTGAACACTCCACGCCCACACCCACACAAGTACACAAACAGTGGTCACAAATGCAGAGCCAGGCGCTGCCTCTCTCCCCAGTCTCATATCCAAAGTACATCCGTTGTTTTCCATAACATGAAATAAATCCCTCTCTTTTGCCCAGTGGTGAAAAGCTTATATAAATACTAAAACTTCAACTATTCCCATGAGTGTTCCTTTGGCAAGCCTGCAGCTATGGGTTTGTTTGGATATTGACATGGATTTTCTGTGCAGATCTATTCAGGCCACTTGGGTGAGTCCGACAGTGATAAATTCAGTTGTCTCGAAAATTTATCAGACTCACCGTTATAGCACTCTGTTTATGAAAACTTAAATAATTGACACCCTGATCGAAAAGGCTCTAGGTTCAAAGCGTCTCTTTTAGTCTTTCAACATATATCATTCCGGTGATATATGGCTATGTATATCTTAGGAACTCTTGGCCAGGAGATGACTTTAACAGTCGTTGTAAAGAAAACATGGATGTGAAGAATTGACTAATGCAAGACATTTAATTTTGCACTGTGATGTTCCCATGGAAGAATGTTTTAAAAAATGTAGATGTGAAGTATTTTTGTTGTTGTTGTTAATGGCCGCACTGCACTATATGAACATTCCTAGACTAGGGGTTGAATTTGAGCCACAGCTGTGACCTCTGCCACAGCTGTGGCAACACCATACCCTTTAGCCCACTGTGCCACAGTGGGGACTCCTAGATGTTAAGTGTTTTGTTGTATACCAAATAGGGATAGGTAACATTACTGGGCCATAATTAAAATGTATAATGAAATCTTTATTGTAATGGCGAGAAAAGGGAAGGCGTTATTTTAAAAAGGAATGATCAGATGTAATACTAAAAATCCTTAGGTAAAAAATATGATTGAATGTAATTGTCCATGTAGTAGTCTATCTTTTAGCGCCTACATTAATTCAAACTTTTTATCTTTTCTTTTTATCTATCAGTTGGCAATTAGAGAAGTGTCCTCAAAATATTGATACTGTTTTTAATCCTTTTTTCAAAGAGTGGAAGAAGTGTTATTTCTCTGACATAAATTCCCCTACAGTCTGCTGACCTTAGATTAATTCTAGCTATGTCTAAGAGAGTTGAGTAGAAGCCCACTAATATTGAATATTTCTACTATATTTCCACTAGCCCTTCCATACTAGTGAAGCATTTTATTTGCTTCCAATAGTTTACTAGAGCTCTTGCTTTTTAAAAAATCTTGTTTAACATACGTTACTACTTCCCTAAAAATAGTTTGCTATCTTAACAATTAACAATTCTGAGATTCTTCAGATAATACAAACTATGAGTGCTGAGCTGTCTTTGAGGATCTAAGATACTGTTTCCGTCTTAACAGAAAACTAAAGAACAATGAATCTCATTAATGAATTAGGTCTCCTTTCCTTATGGCCTAATGGAGGAAAGAAAGGACATCAAGTAAGCGTTTGTCTTTGAAGTCCAACTTTTAGTGAGAGTAACAAGAAACCAGAGGTAAAGGACTGGATCAGTTTGAGTGCTGTTTGCTAAACCGAGCTATCAGTCTATACATGTCTCCATCTGTTCTGATCACTGAGCCACAATGCAAACCAGTAAGTAGTTAAACTTTGTTTTAGGCCAGTGGTTGTGGCTGTTAATTCGGATGTCCTTTAAATATAATGGAAGTAAAACACATAGATTTCTTTCAAAACAACTGCATTAGTTTATTTTTGTTTTGAAGAATAATTCAGTGTATCTGTATCTTCCTTAACCTGATAGTGCTATGTCTGAGACCTAAAAAACATTTCGCACAGTGACATGCTCAAAACTGCAGTGATATTATATGGTCATTATTAAATATAGCAAGTGCTCAGTGCAATATTTGAAGCTCAATTAATACTGTTCTCTGTATAATCTCTCTTCTCCGAGGGATGGGAGAAGCCACGTGGGAGTTCCCATGTGGCTCAGTGGGTTAAGGATCTGGCATTGTCACCACGGTGGCTGGGGTCACTGCTGTGCTGCTGTGGCACAGTTCCATCCATGGCCAGGGAAGTTCCATAGGGATGGCCAAAAAAAAAAAAATGTACATGAGGCCAGAAATAAGAGTTAATTCCAACTCTAATAGTAGATTTTCAAACAAGGGAACCTGAGTGACTATTTTTATCACTTACAGGGAACTCAAGTTGTTTCATATTGGCACCATTCTCTCAAAAGTGGACACAAGGAAGGCTAAAGAAACATACATATTTCTATCATTATCAGTTGCTTTCAAAGAGGGATATGTGAGAAAAGAAGGTTGTGTTATATTCTTTAGGGTATAAAAATGCATCCTGTTTTGGTCTGATTCTAGGTTTGAAGAAGAAATGACCAGCAAGTGGTTAACCCTCTTTGAAGGCAGTAGAGTCCCATACGGCCCAATTAACAGCATGAGGAATGTGTTTGCAGAGCCCCAGGTATGATTTTTTTTTTTTTGAAATTTTTAACATGTTCCAGTTGAAAACGTAAGCGTTTGCCTCTCTTTTCTATCCAGCCTGATTCATATAAATGTACATTAGCCATGGGTCTTGAGCTTAAGTCATATCACATGATATTTCATGCTTAGGTTATTCTGATTAATAAAAATAATCAGAATTCAGAACTGGCTTTCTACCGTCATACTTTTATCCTCACCACATCTAACATACGTCTTCAGTAGCCACTCCTTAAAGTTTCCAAGTTCAAGGCATTTGTTTTTCCTGAAAAATAGAGATGTAGACAATGGAGGGGTCGGGGTCAGGCACTCAAAGATCATTATGTGTAGAAAGAAATGGGAGAACTTTCACAGTTATAGTCCCCTGCTTCTCATATGGCCGTCTTGAAAGGTACAAAGCAAGTGCTTGTTAGTTCTGCTGATGAGGGGGTGTCATATGTTTTGATTAATGTTCATTATTTGTGAAGAATAAATGTACTTAGAGATTTGGTGCTGTACATTGCTTACAGACTCCTTCGGAGCCCAGGAATAAGGATCAGCTGAAAAGCTATTTCTCCTAGAATATTCTTCAAATGATTGTTTTTAGGTAGTGTCAGAATAGTAAATTTTGATTTTATTACTTTAATCATTATCAATGCAAGCGACCTACCACATTTTCAGATTCACATATTATTCCCAAACTACAGAGAAACTCTATTTTTCTGTGAAATGTTCACTGTGATTATTCATGGATCTTGTTAGCGTCCAGCATTTCAAAGTTACGGTTTTTCTCTTTATTCTTTTCCTTTATGAAGTGGCAGATTTTTCTTTGAAATGAATTATCAAAAATGGAATACACTTTCTATTTTAAGGGAGAAAACTGACCTAGCTCTTTGTCACTTTCATCTTACATGAATATCTGTTTAAAGGAAAATTGAAATGTATTCAATTCAGTGATTGCAACGTTTACTGGAGAAAAAAAAAAGGGAATGTATTCAGGAATTCTGCTCTGTGCTATTTTTTTCTGCCAAGACTGCACATGGCAAGACTTTGTTCCTAATGAAAGACTGGTCAATCAGGACTGGATAAAAGGGGGCGCACTTGATGTGGACTGAGTCTTGGTGAAAGGGTCCCCATTGCGTTAGTGATTAATGCCTGGGATTCCTTGTGGTCAAGTAGCAGTGTGCACACTGTGAGGGTAGGAGACCAGAGGGCCAGTTTTCTCACTTCATAACTTAGGATGCGGCCAAGCTTTGGCTTTAAACTATTGTAGGCAAATGGGTGGGGTTTAGTGTTATTTTCCTGCTTAAAAGTAGTACTGCGATGTGTAGGACTTCCTGTTTAACTCAGTTAAATAAGCACATTTCTCTGGAGAGAATTCCTGAGAGTTTTTCCATCAGCAGTTCTGTTGCTCCACCTTTGTTTCATCAGGAAAGGATGTTATTTTTAAAATCATTACATATAGTCAAGTGTTACTTATTTTTTTTAGGCTTTGATAAACAAAGATCTAAGACCCTAACCTGAAAATTCTTCACTAAAGAATGGGCTGGTTCAGACTGAATATTGGGTCATTAGGACTTTTGTTCCCAGTTTTCCCTTGTGATTCAGTTTAATAACTTTAATTTTTGTATTTGAACTCTTTTGGACCTGCAAGGAGTTTCTATTGTTGGTCTATGGCTTATTTATAATACTTAAACAATTTTTTCAAATGGAGAATATTGATATTACCTAAGAAGCAGGCTACCAGTTTTTTTTTTAAATACCCTGAATGTCTCTCAGAATTGCCTTCTTATCCACCCAAAAAGTAGATTTAATTGTTATAGTTCTAATATCAAAAATTCTTAATTACCCAGTGATAGTTATTGATAGTTGTACCCTAATTGCAAGAGTTGATCTCTTTTATATATTGTTTCATTTTCCTTTGGAATTTAAATACGAAAACATATATAAAATTATCTGCATTTTTAGAAAGACTAGAGAACAATGTGGTATTATTACATTTTAAAAATGAGCAAGGAGGAGTTCCCGTTGTGGCTCAGTGAAAACGAACCTGACTAATATCCACGAGGATACTAGTGGCCCCTCTCAGTGCGTTAAGATTCTGGCATTGCCCTGGGCTGTTGTGTAGGTCTCAGATGTGGTTTGGATCCCGCATTGCTGTGGCTGTGGTGTAGGCTGGCAGTTGCAGGTCTGATTCAACCCCCAGTCTAGGGGTGTGGTGTGGCCCTAAAAAGCAAAAAACGCTTACTATGGCAGTTGTGTGTAGGACTTTTTGGCAGCAAGAAATAAAGGCACCATCTTTTCCCTATGCCTGGAAGTGTTTGGCTTTTTAAGATGGAAATCCCTCCAATTTTGAATTTTGAAAGAAATGAGGAATGTGAAAAAAATCAGGGAGCTTAAAAATTGTAAAAATAATTTATTTCCTACAAAAGTTCACCTCAAGATGACATTTAAAAAAGAAGCACTCTGAAAGTACTTTTATTGTAGTTATTATATACCAAGTGCTAGAGACTGAGCCTGAATTTAGCAATTATTTTTCTTTTTGAAAAATACATTCTAAATTGACTTAAGTTGATGCACGAGTTAGTGGATGACTGAGTTGGTTAACTCTGTCAAGTATAGGTTTCCAAATGATCAAGTGGCAACTGTGCTCGCTCTGTGTGGGGCTGACCGACTCTATCTATAGAGCGGGCTGAAAAGCATTTGGTTGGAAAGCATAACACAGGACTTAAGATGATGGCGTTAGAATTGTTGGGCAGTTTTATAAAGTTAAGGCTTTGGCTTCCTCAATGGTTAGGTGATGAAACAGGGTCTTTTCTCTATACTGCACCTTTAAGTGTGATAATGTTGATCAAAGGCACAAAGCATAGATTCCTAGAAGTGTAAATGATCAATAAACAGTAGTAGCTCTGGTTCTGGTGCCCTTTGTGGTTATATTTTTGTTTAAAAATGCCTTCTTTTACTTACCTTTGTGTAGTGGATAGCGGCTGCCGGGATGAAATCAAGCTGTGATAACCTCTTTTAAGAAATTGCATCTGTACGGTTTCACTTCGCATGATAATTTCTAAGTCCATCCATGTTGCTATAAATGTTGGTAATTCGTTCCTTTTAATGGCTGAGTAACATTCCATTGTGTGTATGTACCATATCTTCCCTATCCACTCCTCTGTCGATGGGCATTTAGGTTGTTTCCATGACCTGGCTATTGCATAGAGTGCTGCAATGAACACTGGAGTACAT
>PVHT021183645.1:2940300-2954402 GCA_004024745.2 Catagonus wagneri | reverse complement strand
TTAATGGCTGAGTAACATTCCATTGTGTGTATGTACCATATCTTCCCTATCCACTCCTCTGTCGATGGGCATTTAGGTTGTTTCCATGACCTGGCTATTGCATAGAGTGCTGCAATGAACACTGGAGTACATGTGTCTTTTCGAGTCATGGTTTCTGCTGGATAGATGCCCAGGAGTGGGATTGCTGGATCAAATGGTATTTCTATTTTGAGTTTTCTGAGGAATCTCCATACTGTTTTCCACCGTGGCTGCACCGATTTGCATTCCCACCAACAATGTAATAGGGTTCCTTTTTTTGGGACCTTCTGCATGCATTGGGCAGGCTAAATAAAGTGGCTCTGGATTTGGTAAAAAGAAAACACTTATGCTCTTGATGGTTGTAAAGAGTTAGGACAAAATTATTTTATGGATAAAATAAATAAAAATTTAATCTCATCAGTCATCATGGAAATAAAAAAAAAAAAAAGAAATTGCATCTGTAAACCTTGTGCCGGGAAGTTCTCAACCCTTCGTTTTTCTGATTACTGAAAATCTTTTTATTTTCTGCTTTCCATAAAAGTATGATTTCCGCTCTAGGTGCCCTCCCTTGTTTTCCCCTGATGGGCTGTGGAGTTTCTTGGCCCTGGGTATGTGGAACTGGCCACTTCTGTGCAGATGTGGGACTGCACCGCTGGTGCCGGTGGCCCAGCTCTCCACGTGCGCTGTGCCAGCACAGCTGCTAGTTCGGCTGAAAATTGATTTGGGTGAAGTACAAGGCCTGGAACACGGCGCAGGAAGTGAGACTTTGATGAAGTGAAAAGGGGTATGTTTAACATGCAAAAAAATTAGAATCATCAAAGAGCAGGAGAGAATTTTCTGTGGGCCTGCTGATCAAGCGGACCGTTTGTATTTCATCTGTGGTTTGAACTTGGTAGACAACAAAAATTTACTTGATGGCAGAAACTATTTCTAACCAAAATAATTTCATCATACTCTCATGTTCCGAGAAAACTTGCCTTTTTGACTCAACCAAGGCAACAGATGATTTTTTCTTGGACAGGTGCAAGGTTGTCTACCTTTTATCCTCTGATTATATGCTACAGACCTTTGCACAGTAAAATGATCCTGCAGACATCCACTGTTAAGTCAATCAAAAACACTACCAAGGAGGAAGGGGTTGGTCTGTATATACTGATAGCTAGGAGAAGTTTTGATCCAAAACCCTTTTAGTGGTAGTTTTGTTGTTTTTCTCTCTTAGTTATAAATTACCTGCGGAAAACTGTGCATTATAGAATTAGAGTATAGATTATCTGCATATAGATTTTAATAGTCGTGTTTCCAAGTGCTTTCTTAAAATATCCTCTTTTAATCGGGCCAAGACTGTGCAGTACATTAAAGGAATTCTGAAAAAGTTTAAAAAACTTACTAGATGACCTCAGTATGGTCTTATTTAACATACCCTTGGGAACATGTGTATGAAATACATTGTGGTTTGAGGTTTTCCAACCCAAACAAACTTAAAAGAAAATGCAGCTTTTAATAGAAAGTATTCAAATTCCTGCAAAAATAGGTATGGTTCTCACCACAGAGAGGGTTTGAAAGCATCATCTACCATAAGAATCAAAAGAGAATGTGTTATCCTGCTTTTTCTGTTTCGCTCAAGACCATATATTTGGTGATTCTAGTGTATCACCAGTTTTGAATGAAATGCTCAATTAAAAAAATATATGTATATGTGAGCAACTGAACCTCTGATTAATGTTTTTCTTTCTCCTTGATGCCATGACCTGTGGGTGGGAAAGAGAGGGCAAAGGGTGTTGCAAAACTGGTGTTATTTAACAGAATCTTCACATTTGTGCCACACAAGTTGAATACATCAGGTGTAAGACATCACCCTGAAGCATCACTTCTGAGAACTATTGGGAGGGAAATATCAGAAATGAAATATCACAGCTGGCCCTGATTTTAACTGGTGCCAAACACCTGCAGGCTCTAAAAGGATACCAAAACAAATCCCCACCCTGTGGCAGCAAGCCATCCTTTAACAGCCCTTCCTTAACTTTGCATCACCATCAAAATTAATTTAACATTTTCTACAGAAACCTTATTCTTCCTGTCCCAGAAGGCCATTACAACTCTTTTAGCAAATCTTTCGTATGGGATAAATATGTCATAGGAACAGAGTGAAGTACTGAAGTATTTGATAACTTAAAATTATCTGTTGTTTTCATGTCATTATTTGTGGACGCCTGTGAAGTTGGAGGCTTTATTAATCTCTAGGCTAGTTCATATTCTCTAAGTGATTTTGTTTTAGCACGTTTTGGCAAAATATCTGAGCATCTGTGGAAAAAAAAAGCCTTCAGTATTCATATAGGTGTCAGAAGCTCCTCGACATACAGAGCTGTTTTTCAAGCTCTTTCTGCCTTACATACACTGGCACACATACACTCGTGTGTACACACACATACACATAGACACACACATAGACACACACAGACACTATTGAGTACATTTTAAAGGTTGCCTTTTGAATGACATTAGTTAATATTTATTGAAACGCAGTTAAGTACATAGCCCTTGGGAAGGTTGTACAAATCAAGCAGAATTATATCCTTGTTTCTAATACTGCCGGGAAATACATACATACAGTGCTCCCTGTAACTGGAAAACAGTTGATGAATATCTGAGGTAAAATAGCATGTCTGGAAATAATTCCTAGTAGACAAAAGAGATAAAAATAAAATGTATGTGTACCTCTGAATAATATGACACATCTCAAATGGTGAACAAATCCAGATATACTGTGTGTGGTTCTTTTGTGATCCCTGGGTAAACAGTTTCCATTTTAGAAGAAATAACGTATTTCAGACTTAAGTGATTAAACAAAGTAAAAATTGATAGTGCAAAGATTCAGTTTTGTATTATAAAGTATAGGACAATCATATCCAATTTTATTTTGTTGGGTTGAGAAGAATATTAATACAAAAAACCTCATGTGTTAATCACCTAAGAGGAAACCTATTGAAATGCCATATAAAAGTTAAGGGCTTAGTATTTATTACATTGCTTGCATCTTATGTTCACGTTTTCTATTTACCTGAGAAATTTGGATGCACCAGTTTCTTTAAGCTACCACACTTATATATTTAGATATATAAATGTAATGCCTTGGTGATTACCCAATTGGCATTGTTGGAGATAGGGTCATCCAATTTGTGTTAAACAAAGCCTCTTTAACTTTTGGTATTTTCATGACAAGTTGAAAGGCGTGGTTCAGGGCAGAGGAAACTATAGCCCTTCAGAAAGTAGTAACTGATGGCCTGCTTCATATGTGTGGGCTCATATTAGGTATTTGGCAAGGGGATGGATGAGGGAAAACAGTGAAGTAATAGGACAAAGATGACACTATCATTCAAGTAGGTTGCACAGTCCAATTTAAGGTAGAAAGTGTCCAGTATCACAGGAGAGTTGTACTTAAATGCTCTGGGTATTTTCAGTAGCAAGAAATGATAGGTTTAAAGCATCATGAGATTTTCCTCTTTAAGGAATTAATAAAAGCTTAAAATATGACAAAGATTTGCAGAATGTCTTAATCATGAAACTCATCAAAGCACTCCTTATCCTTTTAAATACTTTTTATAATTAGTTTATCATATTACTAATAAATTCCTTGTCAGTGATTAAGGGGAATTTAATGGAGGGTTTCAATTTTTACTACTCAGTAATTTTTAAAATACTTGTGATCTGAGAAAATCTGAATTCTTTTTTTTTGGTCAAAGTTATTTCCTCTGTCTGTTTCTCCTCTTTTCCTCTTTCTCACAGCTTATTCATCAGGTTCCACGTAGCTCATATTTCAGACTGATAGTATAACCACTCTTACCACGCCTTGAAGTTTTAAGCCAAAGACATAGTCACGGTGAGGAGACCCATACTGTTTTCCACAGTACCTACCCAAATGTATTTTCCCACCAAGAGTGTGCAAAGGTTCCCCTTTTTCCATGTCAACATCAGCATTTGTTGTCTCCAGTCTTTTTGATAATAGATCTCCTAACAGGTGTGAAGTGATAGCTCATTGTGGTTTTGATTTGCATTTGCCTGATTAGTGATGTTGAGTACATTTTCATGTGCCTGTTGGGCATGCATGTGTCTGCTTTGGAAAAAATGTCTGTTCAAATCCTTTGCTCATTTTTAGTATAAATAAAAATGAAATAATTTGAAGTTTATCAATACAGTGGAATGATACATTGCCTTTATGTTTTTGAGGAATGACATGGAAAGTGTTCATTTATAAAGATAAGAAACAGACATACAGGAGTTCCTGCTGTTGTGCAATGGGTTAAGAATCTGAATGCAGCAGCTCGAGTTGCTGTGGAGGTGTAAGTTTGATCCTAGCCCAGCACAGTGAGTTAAAGAATCCAGTGCTGCAACAGCTGTGGCGTAGGTCATAGCTGCAGCTCAGGTTCAGTCCCTGGCCCGAGAACTTACATATGCCACGGGTGCGGCCATGAAAAAAAAAATGCAGCCTACAAAATTATGCATATTGTATGATCTTGATTTTGTAAAAATATTTATTTTCTTTAAAACAACCGTATGTTACTTCCGTAATCAGAAAAAAAATGATTTAAATATTTCCATAGCTTAAATAGTTTCTTAAGTGGAAATGTAAAATGAATGCTTGTTATTTTTGAATAGTTAAAACAGATGCCACTACTGATGTTATGATTTCACATATTTATTCAAATTGAAAATACTTTTTATTGAGGTGTAAGTGGCATATAATGCTGTATTAGTTTCAGATGTACAGCATAATGATTAGATACTTGTATAAAGTGTGAAATGATCACCACAGTAAGTCTAATTAAAATCCATCACCATACATAATTATAACATTTTTTATTATGACAAGAGCTTTTAAGATCTACTTTCCTAGCAACTTGCAAATATACAACACAGTATTATTAACTATAGTTTCCAAGATGTACATTACACCCTGTGACTTATTTATTTTATAACTGAAAGTTTGTACCCTTTGACCTCCATTGCCCATAAAGATACTTTTTGTTTTCCTTTATTATGCTTATTTACATACATTAAAAAATCACTCTATTTGCGTAACTGGTAGTGTGGAACATGAACAATGGTTGACAGGGATGGAGTGCTATTGATATTTTAAGAACTTTTCTAAAATGATTTACAATGAAGGAGGAATAGATACAAAATGGTGTATTTATAGCCTAAAGGGAGCTTGTAATGGAGTTCTACATTCTTTGAGCACTCAGCAGTTAAAAATGGACCCTGAATTTGCAATTTATCCCTTTTGTTTTTGTTGCTTGTGCTTTAGGTGTTGTACTAAGAAACCACTGACTGATTTAAGGACATGAATGTTTATATCTATGTTTTCTTCTAAGGGTTTTACAGTTATAAGTCTTATATTTAGGTTCATGATCCATTTCATGTGTGTGTTTATCTTATTATCCCAGCATCATTTTATTCAAAAGACTATTCTTTTCCCATTGAATTTTCTTGGCACTGTTGTTCAAAATCAGTTGGCCATTAAAGTAGAGAAAGGTTAATTTCAGAACTTTGATTATTTAGGAGTGTCTTGTTTAATTTTCACTTTTATATGTATTTCTCAAACTTTCTAAGTTTGATTTCTAATTGCATTCATTGGGTTTGAAAAACATGCTTTGAATATTTTCAGCTTCTTCAAATTCATTGAGGCTTATGTTATGTCCTAGCATAGAATCCATTCTGCAGAATGTCCCATGTATTCTTAAGAATATGTATTGTGGGAGTTCCCATTGTGGCTCAGTGGTTAATGAACCCAGCTAGTATCCATGAGGATGTGGGTTCGATCCCTGGCCTCACTCAGTGTGTTAAGAGGATGTGAGCTGTGGTGTAATTTGTAGATGCAGCTCGGATTCTTTGTTGCTGTGGCATAGCCAGTGGCTGCAGCTCCATTTCAACCGCAGGCTGGGAACTTCCATATGCTGCGGGTGTGGCCCTAGAAAGACAGAAAAAAAAAATAATATATATGATGTTGAAGTGTTTAGATGTCTGTTAGATCTTATTTGCTTATACCATCGTTTACCTCTACAGATGTCTATTGGATCTTATTTACTTATACTATTGTTTAACTCTTGAATTTCCTTGCTGATCTTCTGCCTAGTCATTATATCCATTACTGAAAGTTGGGTGTTGATGTCTTCAGCTGTTGCTATTGAATTGTCTGTTTTACCTTTCAGTCAGTTTTTGCTTCTTGTATCTTTGGACTATGCATATATGGTTATTATGCATGTATGGTTATCATTGTTATAGATTTCCTGATAGATTGTCCCTTTTATCATCATAAACATGTATCTTCTATAATTTTTTTTGCTTTAATATCTATTTTCTTTTTATTTTATTTTTTCATTTTTGAAGTTTTATTGATATATAGTTGCCTTAAAATGTTGATAATTTCTGCTGTACAGCGAAGTGATTCAGTTATACACATACTCATATCCATTCTTTTTCAGATTCTTTTCCCACACAGTTTATCACAGAATGTTGTGTAGAATTCCCTATGCTATAATCTATTTTCTGACTTTAGTATAACCAGTTCTCTTTTATGGTTTTGGTTTGTTTTGTACATCTTTTCTCATCCTTTTATGTTCAGCCTGTTTGTGTGTTTGAATATAAGATATGTCTTACATAGCTAGGTCCTGGCTTTTATAATCCAACTTGAAAAATCTGTTTTTCGATTGAATTGTTTAAGTCATTTACTCTCAATGTTATTATTGAGAGGATAGGATTTCCATCTAACATTTGCTTTTTGTTTTCTATATGTCTCATGTTTTCTTTATTCCTCTGTTTCTTTGTCATTTCTTTCAAGTGGATATTTTCCAGTATAACATTTAAATTCCTGTAATGATTTTTAATGATAATTTGTTTTTTAATTAGTTTCTCTAGGCCTATAATATACATCTTAGCTTGTCAGAATTCAGTTCATACCAAATTAATTACAGTGAAATGTGGAAACTACTGGTATATAACTCCTGCAGATCTCTGTGTATATTATGAACTCAGCAGTACACTGTTATAATTATTAGTCTGTAAGTGTTTTATAGTATTAAGTCTTTCAAGGCATCTGATGAAAGAAATAAAAGCTAATCTATATAGAATTTTTTTTTTTTTGGCTTTTTAGGGCCTCACCTGTGGCACATGGAGGTTCCCAGGCTAGGGGTTGAATCGGAGCAGTGCCAGATCTGAGCTGCATCTGCAACCTACACCACAGCTCATGGCAACACCAGATCCTTAATCTACTAAAGCCAGGGATCGAACCTGCAACCTCATGGTTCCTAGTTGGATTCGTTTCTGCTGCGCCACAGCGGGAACTCCACTATATAGAATTTTTAATGTTAATTTTATTTATGCTATTTTGTTCTCTTAATTTCTTCCTATGGGTTTGAGTTATATATCTGAGTTGGATTTGATTCCAGTTCTTATTCCAGTATAACTGTTTTGCTCCTGTTCATGTCCTTTGTGGTATTTATTGTCAAATACATTATAGGTCCAGCAGTACACTTATATGTATATTATTTATTCCAACAGCTTTTTAAATAAGTCAGGAGAAGAAGTATGCAGATATACTGTTCTTTGTTTTTTGTTTTTTATTTTTGGTAAATGCCTATGCAGTTATTTTCCTGGTCTTCTTTATGTGTGTCTGTGTATAGATTCATAGTGCTGTATGATATCATTTACTTTCCGCCTAAAGAAATTTCTTTGGTATTTGTTATAATGTGAGTCTTCTACCAACAAATTCTCTCAGCTTTCATTTATCTGGGTTTGTCTTTAGTTTGTCTTCATTTGTGAAAGACAGTTTTGCTGGATACAATATTCTTGTTGTACAGTTCTTACTTTCAGTACCTTGAGTATGTTGCTTCACTGCCTTCTAAATTCCATGGTATCTGGAGTTCCCTTCGTGGCTCAGTGGTTAACGAATCCGACTAGGAACCATGAGGTTGCGGGTTCGATCCCTGGCCTTGCTCAGTGGGTTGAGGATCCGGCGTTGCCGTGAGCTGTGGTGTAGGTCGCAGACGCGGCTCGGATCCCGCGTTGCTGTGGCTGTGGCATAGGCCGGCAGCTACAGCTCCTGTTAGACCCCTAGCCTGGGAACCTCCATATGCTGCGGGTGTGGCTTTACAGAAAAGGCAAAAAGACAAAAAAATAAAAAAATAATAAATTCCATGGTATCTGATGAGATGTTATATGTTAATCTTACTGGGTTCCCTTTATGTGATGTCATTTTTCTTTTGCTTTTTCAGGATATTCTCTTTGTTTTTGAACATTTTGAGTATGGTATGTATGAGTGTGTGTTGGTCTCTTTACATTTATCCTACTTAGAGTTCTTTGAGCTTCTTATAGACTAATGTTTAGCTGTAGATTAACGTTTTTCATAAAATTTGTAAAGATTTCATGATTGTTCCTTTGATATTTTTCATCTTTTTCTTTTATCTTCTTCTAGTACGCCAATTATATGTACGTTGGTGCCCTTAATGGTGTGCCAAATTTCTCTGGGACTCTGTTCCATTTTCTTCATTTATTTTTCTCTCTGAAATTCAGATTGAATAATTTCTATTGATCTGTCTTTAAGTTTGCTTATTCTTTCTTCTGACAATACAGATATATGGTTGATTCCCTCTAGCGAAGTTTTCATTTTAGTTATTGTACTTTCCAATTGGAGAAGTTTCATTTGGTTCCTTTTAATAATTTGAATATTTCTTTCTCTTTATTGACATTATGTCTTTGATGAGACCTTGTGCTCATATCTTCCTTTTAGTTTTTTAAGCATGGTTTCCTTTTGTTCTTCAAACATATTTATAATAGTTGCTTTGAAGTTTTTTTTTTTTTTCTGCTATGCCCACCATCTGGGCCTCTTCTATTGCCAGCTCTTTTCTTTCTGTGTATTGGATACACTTTAATCTTTCTTTGCATGTCTCATAATTTTTTGTTAATATCTGGACATTTTAGATCCCCCCAATTGCAGAAGTTGTTTTGCTTGTTACTTATTAGGTTGAACAACAGGGATTTGGCTGTACTAACTCGGTGAAGTTTTTTTCTCTGCAGTGCACAGCTTCTGATGTCCCTGCTCAGACTGGTTCCACTTGTTTTTAATCTTTTACTTAGTCATTCCTGGGTAGATATATGCCATGTAGTCATCAAAGGTTGTTCTTAGCCAGTTAGATTTTTATCCTTTCCAGTTGGATGTCTGTATGGCCTGGAGGTTGCTGTCACAGTTCAGGGAGTTTACCTTTTTTTTTTGCCTCATATTCAGCCAGGGAGTAGTAGCTTGGGGATTTCTTCTGTGATTGCTTCTGAGAGAGAGGAAAACCTTGGTCACGTACACAGCTGCTCAGACTTCCATAGACAAGTGTGATTTTATTTTTAAGCATAGTTTCCAAGGCATTGTCCCTGGGTCAGTGTTTCCTGCTTGAGCCCCCATGTCAGTGAGGCTTCTGCTATGCTGATGGGTCAGATTGTAATTTGGTGAATGCTCTCAGGTCTACCCCATGCTTTGTTCTGATTGCTCTTAGTGGGCGCAGCCAAGAACATGTGCGCCCATTCTCTGACATGAGAGTTAACTGATCCTGGGAGGCTCTTCCTGTCTCTTTTCCTGGTTCTCACTATTCAACTTCTGGTGCGTCTCCTGTTTTGCTTGTATCCCGGAGCTACCAGCCTTCTCATAATTGCTCTCCATCAGATCTCTATTGTTTTCAACAACCTCCTTAGGTCTTTAGCTCCAATCTCTCTTCCAAATGAAGTCAGTTCCCTCTGCCAGAGCTGAGGAGCCCTTCATCTTAGTGACCTACTATGTCCTCTGGCTCTGTCTGCCTGGAGTATAGCTTCTGTAGCAGAAGCTAAGGAGAGTGAGATGCACAGAAGTCTTTTCCTCATAGGACAAAACCATAGTCCCAGAATGGGATCTCTGCAGAGGGGAAATTCTCATTATCTTGACCCCACCTGCTTGAATCAGAACAATCAAATTAAAAGTTTCTTAAAATGGAGCTGTGGAGCTTGGTGGTGGTGGTGGTGGTGATGGGGAAGTTGAAGGAATGAGCCATGGCTTAAGTGCCACAGACTCTTACAGTTCTTTCTGATATTGAGTAGATTTTCTTCAGTGAATATTCCTTCATTTGCTGTATACTCTTACAGTAATTTTCAAGGGTTTCAATTGATTTTTTAAAAAATATTTTTAACCAGATAAGTTGCTCTTTTCCTGGGAAAAGGGTCTGTTGAACAACTTACTCTATCATTTCAGAAATTCTGCCTGTGTGCTTAATCCTACCTCTTTTCAGGATACTTTGAAGTTATCTTTACCTAGTCAGAATGTTGATGTGCTAAATTTCTTTGCTTTGTGCTTGGTGCTCACCCTCTTCCCACTTATACTTGTACCCATCAGAAGGTCTAGCTGTGCCCTGCTGGGGTTCTTTGTCTCTTTGTCCCTACCCTGCTAGGTTTGGGTTCCTGTTTGTTGCTTTTTCATCCATACTTCTGAAAAAAAAAATACAAAAGTTTTATGGTAGTATTCCTAGAGCCACCTGGGTCAGAATCATCCAGGGCCTTGTTAAAATTCTTGTTTCTGGGCCTAAGAAAGCCCAGTGATTTCTACTATCTCTGAATGAGGCTCAGGAATTGGCATATGTAGATTTCCATGAATTATTCTGGTACAAACTGTATTTGGAGAACAGCTATGGGGGATGGTGGAAGATTACATTGGAAGTGTAACTTGGCCCTAATTGTGAAGCCTCTCAAATATTACTCTAAAGGATTTGGATTTTCCTTATGAATTAAGTGTTGGAAATGAAAATGGTGGTAGGTTTTTGTCAGTGGAACCTAGAGTGATTTTAAATTTAAAAAAAAATTGTACAAAGTATCTTTTGTGTCCTTTCAACTTCCTTGATATACTTCCGTCCCCATTCCAGGTAACTTTTGTGCTTCTCACCCACTCAATTTGAACTTAAGATCCTCATCCTTTTATCAGCCTATGTTTCTTCTCCTTTTTCTGCTTCTGACTCCCCATCAGACCACCATTGCCTTGTCTACCCTTCCCATCAAAGATCTTAATGAAGAACTTTCTGCTTCTTTTTCTTTCACATAAAAACTTAAAAGAATATTCCAGCAATTTGAATGAATTTCTTAACCAGGTCCTCTGTATAGGGACTTATTTGTAATGATTGCCTCTAGTACCTAATTCTCTGCTCTTACCCTCTACCCCATGCCAGAAGAAAAGGGGACAATAACTGTACTCAAATTCTGAACTATTAACAACGCATAGGGTTCTGAAAAATTGTCAGCCTAATATAGGCATTTATAAAAAAAAAAGTGAAGACTTTTCAAACAAGAACCTCATATGTGGGAGATACTAATTTGGGTGCAGAGTACAAGTTGATTTGAGGTATGCTTTTAAGTCACAGGAAAGAAGATCTCATAGAAGAAAACTGCTGTCATAGATCAGTTACAAGATTATACTGCTCATTGTTAGCCAAGGAATTAGGTATTAAATAACTAAGTTGATATGTTAATCACGTTAAAAAGAAAGTTGTGAATCACATTAAAAAGAAACGACTGGATTTAGTGACTACTTTAGAATTGGGAACACTGCATGTTGGAGCCAAAGATACCGTAAGTTCCAGTATCCAGAATATATAAGGAACTTCACCTCACAATCATAAAAAGACAAGTGACCCAATTAAAAATGGTCTAAGGGTTTGAATAGACATCTGTCCAAACAAGATATACAAATGACCAGTTAGCTAGCGCATGAAAAGAGGCTTAGCATGGTAAGTTATTAGGGAAATACAAATCAAAACCATAATGTTGTATAACTAGGATAATTATAATGAAAAAGGCCAACCATAGCAGTGTTGTTGAGTATGTAGATGGACTGGAACCATCATACATAACTGGTAGGAATGTAATGATGCAGCAACCTTGGGAAGCAGTTTAGTGGTTCCTCAGAGTGTTAAACAAGGAGTTATCATCTGGCACAGTAATTTTTCTCCTAGGTTCAAGAACTGAAAGCATATTCACACAAAAATGTGTCTGTATGTGTTCAGAGGAACTTTATTCATCATAGCTGAAATGTTGGAAGCAACTCAAATTATCAGCTAATGAATAGATAATCAAAATATAGTATATTGTACAATATTCAGTGAAGTATCACTTATCCATAAAAAGGTATGAAGTATTGATACATGCCATAAGATGAATAACCATTGAAAACATTCTAAATGAAAGGAGCTAGACATAACAGGCCACCTATTGTATGATCCCATTTGTATGAAATGTCTAGAACAGACAAAATTGTAGGGAGAGAAAGTGGATTAGTGCTTTCCAGGGGCTGAGGGAAGGAGGGGAACTAGGAAGTCATTGCTAATGAGTGTAGGGTTTCTTTTGAGGTTAATGAAAACGTTCTGAAATTTGACAGTGGTGATGGTTGCACAGACTTGGAAATGTATTAAAAGTAACTGAATTGTACACTGTAAAAGGATGAATTTTACAGCATAAAATTATGTCTCCAAACAACAGAAAAACCCAGATACCATATGGAGTTCAAAATTCAATTTGGAGTTCACAGAAATTAGAGTGTTGAGAGGGTTTAATTTGAGGTAAATGGAAGGATATGAAGAATACGCAGGGTCGGGTCTTGAGTTTGGGAAAAGAACAGGATATCTCATGTATTCCCTTAAATCTGGTTTCTGTCTGTTTATTGATCTTTCTGTCTTCAATTCCAGGCACATTGTAGACCTACAGTGTAGTTGTAAACAGGAGGGATAGAATATCCATACATTCTTGAAAATGTGGTAAACATTCTGATCGTATATTTTTGTATAGCATTTTAGTAATTACTCTATGGATTACAATATACCTAATCAATATTTCATGACTTCAAGTGCAGTTTAGAAACTGCCATTATATAGCTCACTTACCTCCTTCTACCTCTGTTATATTTGTCTTATAAATTATATCTATGTATGTTGAAAACCCCAACAGACAATATTATAATGTTTACTTTTAACCATCAAATATATTTTAAAGCCCTCGATAGAACAGTCTATTGTATTTACAAAGGTGTTTACTATTTCTGCTGCTCTATCTTCATTCCTGATATTCCAAGTTTCCTTCTGGCATCATTTCTCTTCTGTATGAAGAGCTCCCTTGAAAAATTCTTTTTTTTTTTAAGGTTTTTTTTTTATTTATTTTTTTGCATTATAGCTGGTTTACAGATTTCTGTCAGATTTTCCAACTGCACCGCGTGGTGACCCAGTTACATGTACGTATATGGATTCGTCACATGTGATTAGATATAGTTCCCCCATACTATACAGTTGGATCTCCTTGCTTTTCCATCATTAAAGCACTAGTTATCCCCATTCCCTCCCATCCCCTCCCCCAACCCCTCCCCCACCCTCTTGGCAACCACAAGTCTGTTCCCTAAGTTCGTGATTTTCTTTTCCGTTGAGATTTTCATTTGTGCAGTGTTTTAGACTGTGGTTATAAGAGATTTCATATGACATCTGTCTTTCTCCTTCTGACTTGCTTCACTCAGTATGAGGGTTTCTAATTCCATCCATGTTGCTGCGAATGACATTATTTTATCCTTTTTTATGGCTGAATAGTATTCCATTGTGTATATATACCACATCTTCCTAATCTCATCATCTGCCGATGGACATTTGGGTTGTTTCCATGTCTTGGCTATTGTGAATAGTGCTGCAGTGAACATGCATGTGCAAGTGTCTTTCTCAAGGAAATTTTTGTCTGGATATATGCCCAAGAGTGGGATTGCTGGGTCATATGGTAATTCTATGTAGAGTTTTCTAAGGTACCTCCACACTGCCTTCCATAGTGGTTGTACCAGCTTACATTCCCACCAACAGTGCAGGAGGGTTCCCTTTTCTCCACACCCCCTCCAGCATTTGTTGTTTGTGGACTTGTTCGTGATGGCCATTCTGACTGGTGTGAGGTGGTATCTCATGGTAGTTTTGATTTGCATTTCTCTAATCATCAATGGTGTTGAGCATTTTTTCATGTGCTTGTTGGCCATCTGTATATCTTCTTTGGAGAAATGTCTGTTTAGG
>PVHT021183645.1:2904567-2939300 GCA_004024745.2 Catagonus wagneri | reverse complement strand
CAGGAGGGTTCCCTTTTCTCCACACCCCCTCCAGCATTTGTTGTTTGTGGACTTGTTCGTGATGGCCATTCTGACTGGTGTGAGGTGGTATCTCATGGTAGTTTTGATTTGCATTTCTCTAATCATCAATGGTGTTGAGCATTTTTTCATGTGCTTGTTGGCCATCTGTATATCTTCTTTGGAGAAATGTCTGTTTAGGTCCATTGCCCATTTTTCAATGGGGTTGTTGGCTTTTTTGTGGTTGAGCTGCATCAGTTGTTTGTATATTTTAGAGATTAAGCCCTTGTCAGTTGTGTCAGTTGAAAAAATTTTCTCCCATTCTGTAAGTTGTCTTTTAGTTTTCTTTTTGGTTTCCCTTGCTGTGCAAAAGCTTGTCAGCTTGATTAGGTCCCATTGGTTTATCTTTGCTCTGATTTCTGTTGCTTTGGGAGACTGACCTGAGAAAACGTTTGTAAGGTTGATGTCCGAGAGTGTTTTGCCAATGTTTTCTTCCAGGAGTTTAATAGTGTCTTGTCTTAGATTTAAGTCTTTAAGCCATTTAGAGTTTATTTTTGTGCATGGTGTGAGAGTGTGCTCTAGTTTCATTGATTTACATGCAGCTGTCCAAGTTTCCCAGCAATGCTTACTGAGTCAGTCAGCTAGCTACAAATTCCCTTAGTTTTCTTTCATCTCAATACATTTTCATTTCACCGTCCTTCCTAAAGTACATTTTCACTCAGTATAGAATTCCTGGTTGATGGTTCTTTTCTTTTCATGCCTTAAAAATGTGCCATTCATTGCCTTCTGGTCTCAGTGTCTCTGGTGAAAAATCCATAGTCATTCTAATTGCTCTTCCTCTCGAGGTAACATGTCGTTATTATCATGCGTGCTCTCAATAATTATTTTTTAATATTTAGTTTTAGCAACTGATTGTGATATGCCTGAAAATAGATTTCTTGGGCTTTCTCCTGTTTGATATTTGCTGAGCTTCTTGAATTTCTAGACTATTTTTGCTAAATTCAGACACTTCTGGCCATTATTTCTTCAGATATTTTTACTGCATTATACTCTTTCTCCTCTGCTTCTGAAATTCTAATGCTGTGAGTGTTAGACCTTTTGTCATTGTCCCAATGAGACCTCATTCGCTTTTATTCAGTATTTTTTTTCTCTCTGTTGATGAGATTGTTTCTGTTCATTCATCTTCAAGGCCATTTGACCTTTAGGATTCTTGGACCCAGTTCCTTGTTTATGCGTGAGGGCTGCCCCATGCCAACAAGCAGTTCTTGTACACCAGCACTGTGTTTGAGAATTCAACTCAGTTTAACTCAGTTCTGAGACTCTCTACCCAGAGACAGCATCAGATTCCACAGGTAAAGGGCTGAGTCCCATGAGACTGCCCTCCTCTTCAGATGCCAGTCGTAAGCCTAGGCTACAAACTGGAGGTTCCAACAGTCCACTTCAGTGAAGATGTCAGTTGCAAGTCCAGGTTGTTTCTTGTACTTGTGACCAACTGACTATAAATCAGAGGTTTCCAGGAACCCCTCTCCTTGGGTTGGATTAATTTGGTAGAGTGGCTCACAAGAACTCGGGGAAGTTGTTTACTCACTAGATTACTAATTTATTACAAGGGGTATTAAAGGCTGTAAATCAGCAGTCATAGGGAGAAACACAGGGTGAGGTCCTGAATGAAGGATTTCTGTCCTTGTGGAGACTGGGGACTGGCACAGTGGCACATAGAACATTCTGTTTCCCCAACCTGGAAGCTCTCTGGACCCTTACCCTTTGGGTTTTATAATGGTTTCATTACAAGGCATGATTGCTTAAATTATTGGCCTTTGGCAGTTGATCCAACCTCCAGCACCTCTCCCCTTTTCAGAAATCAGGGGGTTGGACTGAAGTTCCAACCTTCTATTCATGGTTGGCTCCTCTGGCAATCAGCCCTTATCTTTAGGTGTTTTCCAAAGGTTACCTCATTAACATAAACCCAGGTGTGGTGGAAAGGGGTTTGCTATGAATATCAACACACTCATTTCACCTTTATGGCTCTTTTAGGATCTGAGGACAGGAGACCAAATGTTAAAACAAAAGATGCTCCCATTGCATTTTTTTTTCTTTTCTTTCTTTTTTTTTTTTAGGGCTCCACCCACAGCATATGGAACTTCCAGGCTGGGGGTCTAATCAGCACTAGCCACTGGCCTGTGCCACAGCCATGGCAACATGGGATCTGAGCCGCATCTGCAAACTATGCCACAGCTCATGGTAATGCCAGATCCTTAACCCATTGAGCTATGCCAGGGATCGAACCCTTGTCCTCATGGATACTATTGTTCTTACTGCCCAGGAAATTCCAAGGGCTTTAGGAGCTATAAGCCAGGAACTGTAATTGAAGACCAAATACATGAGAAATATATGTGACCAGATATTAGTCAGTATATCACACTTGGTGATTGGATACGTGGCGCAAATTCTGATTATCTTTCTGTGGGCCATGGTTCTAATGTCACTTCAGTCTAACAGACTTTGTAGAGTTACCTAAATCTGTGCTGTGTGTGCACCACCTAACAGCCAGTCTGAGATCTGGGTGGTGTTGTATCTGTTAGTTCAGTTTTCAAAGTGTGGTTTGTTGAATAGAATATGTGTGTGTGCCCAGGAAGTCATAGACAAGTTTATGCAGTCATATTCCCACGTTGGTCTCTCACTATCTCCTTGGTTATTTCCAGTTTCCTGGGTGCTTCTTTTTGGTCTCCTGGTCAGAATGCTGTGCTTTAGTTACCCAGTTCTCCTTTGCACTTCCATATGCATCTGTCTATGGGGCTACACGGCAGCAGGACAGAGAAAGAGCAAAGGATTTGACTCCCCTTTTCTTTTTTAAGAAAAGTTTCTAGATCATTTTCTTGAAGAGAATCCTAAGTTGTTAAGTTGAAGTCCACAAAAAGTCCATATACTTAGCAACTCCTTTCCCCAGCAAATTAGAATTCTGAGAAAATGTGTAACCAAAACAAAATATAGAAATACACTGAATGAAGAGGTTAATAAGTGACTGGAAGTATAATATACTCCCAGTTTTTTATACCGATTGTCAGGTAAGCAGATGTTATAGTTTTGAACATTTATTTGGGTATATTTATACTGTTACATTATTGCTTTTGAATACTTTACATATTGTTTTTTTTTAAATTAAAGTCAAGGGTTTCCTGCTAAAAAGAGAAAGATATCTCATCTATAAAGAATGACTGGTTAGTTTATCCTTAAACTACTTTCCTTAAATGTTGATTTTCTTTGTCAGTCAGTTGACAGTTATCTAGCACTTAGCATTCTCTGGCAATTGCAGTATTTTGGAGGATGAGGGCAAACAGAGTTTTCAGAAAGAAGAGTAAAGTATCAGAGCCTGCACTGAACAGAGAGACTGAACCATGAAAAATTTAAGGAGTCTATTTCCTTATTTCTGAGCAGTACTAACTCATTCATCCAGTTTTTCATGGCAAATATAATAAGCCTGGAACATCTTTTGGTGCTAGTAAGTGAGGAAGTGCTCACAAAATGATGAGAACATGGCAAAAGTACTAAGGAGCCAACTTGAAAGAGTTCCCAATAGCTAAATTGGGACAATTTGAGTAATAAAATAAATATAATATAATTATAGTAATGGATTATAATCCATAGATTAAAATAAATATCCATGACTCCATACTAATATAAATAAATAATTGAGTCAATAAATGTGGACAAATGAAAGAGCTCTTTAGATTGCAGAATTCGATTAATAAACATACAAGGAATGAGGGAAATAGAAAATTATCTTTAGATAATTGTTGAAAGAAAGAACCATTGAATGATGCTAAAATTACGACAAGAAAAAGGATATTTGTATAAGATCATTGTATCTCTTTACCTTCTCGGTTATAGAGGAAAAACCAGTAACTTTACAGTGGGGAACTCTTACTGACATCAGCTTACCCAAGTGATTCAAGTTAGTATCATCAGTAATAAAATCTGTCAACATCATGAACCTTTTGTTACGATGCATACCATGACTTTCTTGCCCTAAACGTGTAACTTTAATCATTTAAAAATATCTGACCAAATCAAATTGAGAAATTCCATAAAATGCCTTACCACTGCTCCTCAAAAGTGTCAAGGTACACAAAATAAAGACCTAGTTACTGGCCCAGATTGGAAAATGCTAGAAAGTGATGACAATTACTTGTCATGTGGGATCCTAGATTGTATCCTGGTCTCTTGAATCCCAGAGAAAAAAGGGTATTAGTGTTACACTTGTCAAAACATAAAGCCTCTAGAGTAGTTAGTGAGTGTATCAATGTTAGTTTTTTGGTTTTGATAATTTTGCTAAGAGTAGACAAAAGTTATGTTAATAGCAGAAGCTGAGTGGTGAATATTTAAGAACTGTGCTTTGCAACTTTTCTGTCTGCCTAAAATTATTTCAAAATAAGTATTTTAAAAATCCAGAGAAATTTCATTTTGAGTACCTCACAGTGTATAAACACAAAGACAAAGAGCCTTGCATTAAAAAAATTAAAGTATGAAATGGCACGGGGGAGTCCTCTCTAGGACATGCAAAATAAAATTTCAAATTTTATTGCTTCTCTATCTTTGTTTCTATCATTTAGAAACAATTCTTATCAAAATGTCAGAAGACTCTTACATGCCATTGCTTTTCTTTTCTCACATTTCAAATTGACTGGTTGTAGTAATTCTGTCTTTGCTGTTCCAGGGACGTGAAACATTGAGTAATATGAAGTTCAAACTGTTATTGATATTTCTACATCATAGTTGAGGTTTTATTTCTGATGCCTGAGGACCACTAAGACATCCACACACTCAATCAAATGTTCAGATCTTTTCCACACAACTGTAGTTGATCCCTTGTCAAGAATTTAAATGAAACATAATTTAAATTCATTTTCTTTAGAAAACAGATTTTTGCTAATTTATAAAATGTAATTAAAATGTTACCAGAATGCAGTTACTCTTGGAAATACTTCTCTACAGATTCTCATTTTTGCAAAATAGATATGTCTCATTTAACTTTTATGAAAAATGGTTAAATTTTCAAAATTGGTTTCAGATGCTATCCAGTTTCTTGGTGGTACACTAAGTGTCAATAATTGTAAGCTCTTTTATATCATCAGTTCTCAAGTGGGATTTTCATAAGAGTCAAAATCTAAAGTCAAAATCTAGATCCTGGAACTCCAGCGAAATATAACACAGCTCACGGCAACGCCAAATCCTTAACCCGCTGAGCCAGACCACATTGAACTTGCTGAGCCACAACGGGAACTCTCTATTGTATTTTTTATTTTGAAGTAAATTGATTCACCGAATGTTGCAAAGATGGTACAGAGAGGACCTGTTGAGTCCTTAATTAGTTTTCCTCAATGATTGTATCTTACATAAATTATAGTATAATAGCAAAACCAGAGATCTGACTCTAGTACAATGTATGTGTATAGTTCCATGCCATTTTAATACACAGATGCATAGGTTTATGTAATACGGGTACAATCAAGACACTAAACTCTTCCATAGCCACAAAGGTCTTTGTTATACTACCCCTTTATGGTCACATCGACTACTGCCTCCTTTCTAATTTGTCTTTCATTACTGCAGTTTTGTCATTTTAAGAAGAAAGAATGTATACATGTATGTGTGACTGGGTCACCTTGCTGTACAGTAGAAAACTGACAGAACACTATAAAACAACTATAATAGAAAAAAATAAAAATCATTAAAAAAATGAAAATAAAAAATGAAAAAAGCAAAAAAAAGAACGCTATATAAATGGAATAATACAGTAGGTGACTTTAAAAAGATAACAGCTTTATTGAGATAGTGTGCACATGCCATGAAATTACCCTTTTAAAGTATGTAATCCATGGTTTTGAGCACATTGGCAGAACTGTGCAACCATCACTACTATCTAATTTTGGAATATTTTCGTGACCCCCAGTAGAAACCCCATTTGCCCTGACTACCCATTTTCCCCTCCCAAGCCCCTGGTAAATACTAATATACTTTCTGTTTCTTTGGATTTCTGTATTCTGTATATTTCCTATAAATGGAATCATTCAGCATGTGTCCTTCTGTGAGTGTTTTTTTCACTTGGCACAATGTTTTTAGGGTACTTCCACATTATAGTATATATATGTGTATGTGTATTCATATATATATGTATATATATATGTATATATATATATATATATATCTCAGTACTTCATTTCTTCATATGGCTGAATAGTATTTCATTTTATAGATATACTACATTTTAATTATCCATTTATCAGTTGATGGACATTTAGGTTATATCCAAATTTTGGCTGTTACGAATAATGCTTTTATATAAATTCATGTATAAGCTTTGTGAAGACATGCTTTTTATATCTATTGGGTATATAGCCAGTAGTGGCATTGCTGAATTGTATGGTAACTCTGTGTTTAGCTTTTTGAGATATTGTTAAACTTTCCCCCAAAGTGACTGCCCTCTTTTACAATCCCCCAAGCAATCTGGAAGGTTCCAATTTTCCCACATCTTTGTCTACATTTATTATCTGTCTTTCCTTATGTATTTTTCATTTGTTCCTCCCTCTCTCCTTCCCTCCCTCCTCACCCTCTTGACCCATTTGCCCCCTTCCTTCCACCTTTCCTTCTATTAAAGCCATACTACTGGGTATGAAGTGATGTGATATCTCATTGTAGTTTTGATTATCATCTCCCTAAGGTTAATGATATTAAAAAAAATAGTCCTAGCCATAGCAATAGGGGAAGAAAAAGAAATAAAAGGAATCTGAGTTGGAAAAGAAAAAAAAAACTGCCACCGTTTGCAGATAACATGATATTATACCTAGAAAATCCTAAAGACGCTACCAGAAAACTATTAGAGCTTATCAATGAATAAAATTAATATACAGAAATCTCTCATATTTCTATATACTAACAATGAAAGATCAGAAAGAGAAATTAGGGAAACAATCCCATTTACCATCACATCAAAAAGAATAAAATACCTAGCAATAAACCTACCTAAAGAGACAGAAGACCTGTATTCTGAAAACTATAAAAAGCTGATCAAAAAAGAAATCAAATATGACACAAACAGATGGGAAGATATACCATGGTCTTGGATTGGAAAAATCAGTCAAAGTGACTATACTACACAAGGGAATCTAAAAATTAAATGCAATATCAATAAAATTACCAAAGGTATTCTTTACAGGACAAAATATTTTAAACTTTGTTTGAAAATACAAAAGACCCCAAATAGCCAAAGCAATCCTGAGAAAGAAAAATTTAGCTGGAGGAATCAGGCTCCGTGACTCCAGGTTATACTACAAAGTGACAGTCATCAAAACAGTATGGTACTGGCACAAAACCAGAAATGTAGATCAATGGAACAGGATAGAAAACCCAGAAATAAACCCATGCACCTATGGTTTACTAATCTATGACAAAAGAAGCAAGAATATACAGTGAAGGAAATACAGTCCCTTCAATTAATGGTGCTGGGAAAACTGAACAGCTACACATAAAAGAATGAAATTAAAACACTCTCTAATACCATCCATACACACAAAAAAAACTCATAATGGATTAAATACCTAAATATAAGAGCAAATACTATAAAACTCTAGAAGAAAACATGCAGAACACTCTCTAACATAACCACAGCAATATTTCTTTAGATCCACCTCCTAGAGTAATGAAAATAAAACAAACATAAACAATTGGGACCTAATTAAACTTAAAAGATTTTGCACAGAAAAAGAAACTGTAAACAAAAAGACAACCTACAGAATGGGAGAACACATTTGCAAATTAAACAACTGACAAGCGATTAATCACCAGAATATATGAACAGCTCATACAGCTCAATAATCTAAAGCAAAGAGTCCAATCAAAAAATGGGCAGAAGATCTAAATAAAAATGTCTCCAAATCTGACTTACAGATGATCAAAAAGCACATGAAAAGATGCTGAACATTGCTAATTATTAGAGAAATGCAAATCAAAACTACCATGAGGTATCACCGTACACCAGTCAGAATAGCAGTCATCAAAAAGTCCACAAACAATGTCGGAGAGGGTATAGAGAGAAAGGAACCCTCCTACACTGTTGGTGGGAATGTAAATTGGTGCAACCACTAGGGAAAACAGTATAGAGGTTCCTTAGAAAACTAAAAATAGTGCTACCATGTGATCCAACAGTTCTGCTCCTGGGCATCTATATGGACAAAACCATAATTCAAAAAGATACATGCACCGCAGTGTTTATTGCTGCACCATTTACAATAGCCAACATATGGAAGCAACCTAAATGTCCGTTGACAGAGGACTGGATATAGAAGATGTGGTACATATATACAATGGAATATTACTCAGCAATAAAAAGAATGAAATAATGCCATTTGCAGTAACATGCATGGAACTAGAGACTCATACTAGGTAAAGTAAGTCAGAAAGAGAAAGAAAAACATCGTGTGATATCACTTACATGTGAAATCTTAAAAAAGATACAAATGAACTTATTCGTAGAACAGAAACAGACTCAAAGACTTTGAAAGGGGACAGATGGAGGGAGGGATGGTTTAGGGGTTGGGATTGGCATATGCACACTTTGGTATATGGAATGACCGGCCTCTGTATAGCACAGGGAACTCTACCCAATATAGTGATAATCTATATGGGAAAAGAATCTGAGGAAGAATGGATGTGTGTATATATATAGCTAAATCACTGTGTTGTACATGTACACACAACCATTCTTTTTCAGCAGAATTTATCAAAACATTGTAAATCTACTATGCTTCAATAAAACTTAAAACATATTTTAAAGTGATTATTGGCCATTTCTGTGTCTACTTTGGATAGATGTCTATTCAAATATTTTGCCAATTTTAAAATTGGGTTACTTGTCTATTATTGTTGAGTTATGAGTTCTTTAGATCTTTAGAATACAAGTTCCTAATGAAATATATGACTTGGAAATATTTTCTTCCTTTCTGTGGGTTGACTTTTTATTTTCTTGGTGTTCTTTGAAGCACAAATGCTTTCAATTCTGGTGAAGTCTCATTTATCTATTTTTTTCTTTTGTTGTTTGTGTTTTTGGTGTCATATCCAAGAAACTGTTGCCTAATCCAAGGGCATAAAGATTTATAATTATATTTTCTTCTAACAGTTGTTCAGTTTCACCTTTCACATTTAATTCTCTGATCTGTTTTGGGTTGATTTTTGAATCTAGGGTGAGGTAGGAGTCTGACTCTTTTCTTTTGCATATGGATAACCAGTGATACAACACCAGTTGTTGAAAGACTTTTTTTTTTCTTTCATTGAATTTTCTATCACCTTTGTTGAGAATTATTTCACAATATATGTTAGACTTTATTTTTCTTCGATTGGTCTGTATATCTAACCTTTTATCATTATTGCATTGTCTTGAACTGTAATTTTTGTCATAGTTTTGAAATGAAGAAGTGTAAGGAACCCAGCTTTTCTTTTCTTTTTTTTCGAGATTGCTTTGTATTTTTCCCCAGGTCCCTTGCATTTTCATTTGAATTTTAGAAATAGCTTGCCTATTTCTGCTAAGACATCACTTGGGATTTTGAAAGGAATAGTGTTGAATTTGCAGATGAATTTGGTAGCATTGCCATTTTAGTAATATATTAAATCTGATTCATGAAAATGCTATGTCTTTTTACTTATTTAGTCTAATTTATTTCAAAAATATTTTGTAGTTTTAATTGTACAAGTCTTATATTTATCTGGTCAGTTTTATACCCGAGTTTTCTATTCTTTTTTATGATTTTTGTAAATGAAATTGGTTTCTTAGATTTACTTCTGTAGATGTTAATAAAATTCATTGAGCAATTAAAAATGTATTGTATGTAGTTGGTAAATTTGTTTTTCAAATGTGCTTGGGTTAACAATTCTGAAACTACTTTACATGTATATTAGAGTTGAACAAATAAACAATATATTGTAGATAATGAAAGCCAGGTTTCTTATGTTGTAAAAGAAGTTATCACTAAATGTAGTAGAAATAATAGAATGAACCCTCTGGTGCTGGATTGAAAACAGAGATCTTAATATCAATCCATGTGTTCTTAATATACATAGATACAGAAGTAAATATAGATAGATTGCATGCATTGGTTAATATGCATATATATGATGTCTTAGAAACAGTGATTTCCTAGTATTTATGACCATGTTTAACTTCCAGGACTCGCTTTTAAATATCATCTGACTATTAAAAAGTATCAGAGCTTCTTGGAGTAGTAGTTGCTTCCAGGCCTTGTGTAGGTAAAAATCCAAGATGAGCTTGTACATCTGGTGATGCTAGAAAGTAAGGAAATGCAGAAAAAAAAAGTATAGAACATTAAAAGGTCATAGGAGTTAATATGAAATAACTCCCAGTGGCCAAAGTTTGAACAAATTAAACAACAAATTATTCAAACTTCAGCAAAAAATCCAATATTATTTGCATTACAACTCAAATAATAAATATCCATTTTTTCTTATTGGCACAGTAAATAATTCAGTAAATAAATAAGGGTGAGGGACAAGTTTTCCTTAGAGAGGTATTCTAGTTAATAAATGTGTAAGAAATGAAGGAAATAGAAAATAACCATTAGAACATCACAGTAATGATTACTACATGCAAAATCTACCAGTAAGTGCTTAAATTAGTGGGTTAAAGTTTACTGAGAAACAGGATATTTGCAGTATGTCATCATTATCCCCCAAATACTTATTAATTATTGTAGGAAGAGTAATAACTTTACAGCAGAGAAATCTGGAAGACACAATTTGATTCTGTAGTTCCAGTAACATCAATGATAATAATAGTAATAATAATAATAGTTCAGTAATTTGGAATTAGATCTTAGTAGGAATGAACATTAGTGGAAAGACTGATGAAATCTGAATAAAGTCTATAGCTTAGTTAAGAGTATTGTACTACTAAAACTACTTTCTTAGTTTTGACAACTGTATCATGGCTATGTAAGACGTTAGCATTAGAAGAAGCTAGGAACTCTTCGTAACTATTTTTTCAACTCTTCTGTATGTCTGAAATTATTTCAAAATAAATGATTAAGCAAAAAATACAATGAAATTACACTGTATAAGAGATATCACAAGATGCTGTGTATACAGTAGATACAAAAAAATTCTTTGAGCTGAAAATAGGAAAATGATGAGAAAATCCTGATAGCATATGTCTGAATTAAATCTCTGAAATAAATTTTAGGAAGAGTAGGGTTTATAATAAAAAGTGTTGTAATGGGGTCAATTCACAAATGATAAGACAGGCTGTTGACAAAATGTATTAACTTATAATAATGAAAGAGATGATTTTGGGTTAATAATATAATGGATTTTCCTTCCAGTAATGAAGACTTACATTGCCAGGACAGAAGTGGTGTGGATTTGATGAAACTCTCATGGAGGATTAGGATGATTTGTAAAGGTGTCCAACATACTTTAACCTTTTTGAAAAACTCATTCAACTGTTCATTTATTCTTGGAACTGAGTAAATGACAGAGTTACCAATAGCATATGACTCTGTTATACTATATGATGCTTTAGAATTTGGATCATTTCTTTGCAAAGGAAGCTGAACAACTTCCTGATTTTAAGGTTTAGAATACTAAGGGAATAAACAATGGGAAATCAGCTTACTTAATAGTCAAAGGAAGATAATATGGAATCTTTATATTGAACTGGAAGAAAATGTCCAAATAAGGGTTGTTATCCAATTCATATTTAGGAGATACTACATAGCAAGTTTCTTAGACATGTAGAATAAAAAAAATTCTAAAAGATGTAATATTCTTACAATACTAAAATATCTATAATTTTCAGCGTATAATTAGAAAGGATAGAGATGAGACAGGTTGAAGAAATTATGGTGCCGATTAAAGTTAAACTTTCTAAGGGCTTTCATGGTTTGGAAGAAACGTGGGTGAGAAAATTTGCATTTCAGTCCTCTAGTCTTGAGTATGTCCACCCCTGTAAACCTCAGCTTTGTGATATGTGAAATGATGATAATATTGATCTCCCCAAATTCTCATGAGAGCAAATGAGATAACGGATATGAGAGGACTTTGGTAAAATATCAGTTATTATATTTTTAAGAAAATATTTTGAAACACAACCACCCAGGACTCTTTCAAGTCCTTTACTCAGTAGGAAGGAGAACAGAACCAATTTTTGGTCTGGACAAACCAAATTTGGGAAGATGGATTTGGTACTCCACTTGTGCTTTCACCTCTGTAACACTTCTGGTTTGTGAACCAAATTACCCCAAGTAAAATAACTGAATCAAGGGCCTTGTTTTCCCTGTATGTTGGCAGCACACTTCTGTGCCACTGCAGAGCTGGCAGAGGAGGTATTTACTATTGCAATTTGAATGTTAGGAAGAATGATGGAGAAGTTTAAAAGCGACACATTCTCTTATAGTGGTGGACGTAATTGTTAATATTTTGGTTCTTTTTTTTTTTTTTAGGGCCGCACCTGTGTCCTATGGAGGTTCCCAGGCTAGGGGCTGAATTGGAGCTGCAGCTGCCAGCCTACACCACAGTCACAGCAACGTCAGATCTGAGTTGCATCTGCTACCTACTCCACAGCTCACAGCAATTCTGGATCCTTAACCCAGTGAGTGAGGCCAGGGATTGAACCTGCATCCTCATGAATGCTAGTCAGATTTGTTTCTGCTGAGCCACGACAAGAACTCCACTAATATTTTGGTTCTAAAACAAGATTTAAAGCCAGAGGTAGTGAATAATTTTGTTGCAAGAGTGGCTAAAGGATTTAAAATACCTGGGATTGCCATGCTCTGAAGAATACAAGTAAAAAAATGCTTAGATTATGGAAAATATGATAAAAGTAAAACTGGGAGTGGTTAGGATAGAAGCACTTCTCTTGTTTCACTTGTTCTACATTTAAATGTGGCTACATGTGAATTTACTGTTGCAGTTTTCAAGATCGAAACTGTTGCTATTACTAATTAAACAATTTAATTTCAAGGACTTTCTTCTCATGTTTTCATCATCTTCTCTCTCTTTCACCCTCCCTTTTCTCCCTTCTCTTCCCTTACTGATCAAGCAAAGGGCTTCTGGGATTAGAGAGAGTCCTGGCTCTGTCAGTAGTTATCTAATTTTGAACAGATCATTTTTCTTTAAACCTTGGTTTCCTCATTTGTAAAATGGTAACTATAATACTGGCAATGTAGGGTTGTCATGATGATTAAATATTGCTTAGTCCAGGATCTGGTATATAATAAGACCTAATAAATGTAAGCTGTTATTTTAATTACTACTATTGTCACTACTATTAGTTACTATTTGTTGAGTGCCTCCTGTGTTCAGTGTTCAGTGTCTGAAACTCAGGACATTTTCATGGGAGCCTCTGAGTACTTCTATGTCTAATAGATAGTTCAAGAAAAATGTTATAAACATCAGTGACAGGCTTGTGAGCAATTGCGTAAATAAAGTAGCTATGCTTTTCCTCTTTGCTTGTTTTTTTATGTTTGTATATATATACCTATATATTTGTATATATTAATTTTCTTGTATCTCCTTTTTCTTAACTTATAGCTTGTAAGAGATTGTTTTCCACTTAGTGCTAAATAAGGGAAAATTCAAATGGGATCCACTTAGTTTGGGGCATAATGTTGCCCAGGGGTGAATACCATGATTGTTGAGATGTTTGTCTTTACATAGTTTAAAGAGAGGGTGTCTTCCTTTGCACTAAGAATAGTTGCATCTTAAGTGGACACATAGAGTTGTGTTGTTTACGAAAGGTTGTACGTGGTTAGTAGTCGTCAAAGCAGTGGACCAGTTACTAAGTTATTTCTCAGCTGCCTATCTACTCTTCTATGTTCTGCTTGGTGAAACGTTGGAGCTGAGATTCTAAATGACGTTTCTGCTTTGCTACCTGACTTTGTGTTTGCATCTTACCTGGAGGAGCACGAAAGGGCGTCACCAAGGTGGGAAGCGGAAGGAAAGGCGTTCTCTTTCCTCTTTTTCTGCTTTCTTCCCATGGACTCCAGTGTGTTTGTTGTTTCCTGGATCATCACCGTGGCAGCAGCAGTTCTCTGTGGCAGAAGCTGAGTCAAGCTTGACATTTTTCCAACACTTGCAGAATTAGCAAAATGTCCTGTCTCCAAGAAACCAGTTGTAATGGGCCAACAGCTTCTCAGAGATCTGAATTTTATTAGCTCCACAGCCCCTTCCTCTCAGGTCCCTTTTTTTTTTATAATTCAGTGAATTTTATTATATTTATAGTTGCACAACCATCATCACAACCTAATTTTAGAACATTTCCATCGCAAACCCTCCCCTAGTGCTAGGAGTGGTCGCTGCTTTCTGTAGTTGCTACCTTTGTAAACCTTTTTATCCATTCAGTTACCTAGCTAACAACCTCAGTGGACAATTCTTTTAATTAGATTATCTCTGGACGGAGATATGGTATGATTTCTGTCTCCGCACTTGACCCTGACTCAAAAAGTCTCATAAAACAACTTAATTTGGAGAAAGTTTTGTGTAAGAAATAGAAGATATACCACAAAGAAAAACGTAAATATTTGAAATTTTCTACCAAGGGAATCACTAGACTGAGCTGTCCCTTTTTCCCCTCACCTCTTAGTTTTGGTTGTTTAGGAGACCTACTTATGGTTGCTGTAAGAATAACCCCCAAACTACAGGCTAAAAATTATTCTTCCCTTTTGCATATTTGCAAGTCATTTTCTGTCTCTACAGCCTGGGGTTTCACATATGGCTTAAAACAATACAAGGATATGGATGTCTGAAGTCTGAAATAGGGCTCACTGGGCAAAAACCACTTGGGGGTTCTAAAGGAGAATCCATTTTCTTGCCTTTTCCTTTTTCTATTGACTGCCCATATTCCTTGGCTCATGACCTTCTTTCATCTTTAAAGCCAGCGGTGGCCAGTTGGGTCTTTCTCATACTACATCACCTTGAAACTGATGCTTCTGCCTCCCCTTTCTCTTATAAGGACCCTGGTGATTACACCCAGATTATCCAGGTTAATCTCCTTGACCTAATCTCACTTGGGAGGTCCTTTTTGCTGTGTAAAATAACATATCTGTAGGTTCTGGGGATGTGGATAGCTTTGAAGGGTTATTATTCTGTCTTCTGCCCTGGTCTATAGCAGAGAACCAAATATTATTGACTCAGTGGACACAATGACGTTGCGCTTTGAACCTAAAAGTAGCGATAAAAATAAGAGTGTAAATTCTTATTATGCAATGGTTAAGGTGTGGTGCAGTAGTAGGTGATTCTATGGTCAGCAGTTCTCACTTTTAAAGAATTGCTTTTCATTTTTGTACAGTCATGAGTTATTTATATATTAATATTATTTTCAAAGAGTGCACATTTGTATATGGGAATGACATATATCTTTAGATGGTACATTCGCGACTTGAAACATTTAACTGATACACACAGTAAGACAACGTCTCCACATTTATCTCGACTTACATGTGCAGCTATTTCTTGAATAAGTTCCGTGAAGTATTATTTCCTGCTGAACTAGTAAGAATGACTTAAATTTTAGTAGAGCCACCAAAATACTACTCAAAAGGTGATGCTAATTTATACTCCAGTCAAAACTGAATGGTGAATACTAGATTCCCACACCATCCCCGATACTAGATGTGATCAGCCTTTACAGCTTTCACTAATTTGACTGGCAAAAAGAGATTACATTTGCATTTTATAAGCACTAGCACTTCCCTTTCCTAAACTAAAATGAAAATTTTTAAAATGTTTCACTTGATTTACAAAAACATTGCCTATTTTTCTATTAGATTTTAAGTTTTTACTTTTGTATGTTATGGGCTTTAACCCTTTTTCTGTGTATAAACTTAAATTTTTTCCCCTAGTGCTACTTGCCTTATAACTTTATGCCTTTTTTGGTTGTATTTTACTGTGCTTGTTTTTTGGGGGCAAACAGACATTTTAGTTTTTAATGTAGTCACATCTATCAGTTTTTCCCTTACGGTGCCTGGTCTTCTTGTCCTATATAAGAAGACCTCCCCTCTCAACGCTACTAAAATGGTTATATTTATTTTTCCTCTGACCTTTTTTCTTTGGTGGCTTAAAATAATGGAAAATTATTTTCTCATAGTTCTGGAGGCCAAAGTCCTAAGTCAAGGTATCAGGACAGCTGGCTTCTTCCAGAGGCTCTGAGAGAACGTCTGACCATGCTTCTCTCCTGGTTTCTGGCGGTAGCCAGCACACCTTGGTGTGCCTTGGCTTGTAGAGGGCTGACTGCCATCTTTGCCTTCATCTGCACAGAACATTCTTCTTCGTGTCTCTGTCTCCTTTGACAGTTTTATAGCTTCGTTTTTAGTTCTTCATTATATCAAGAATTTTTGTCTTTGTTCTGAGATCAAACTAGTTTTAATCTAGTTAATCAAACTATTCTAAATCAAAGGCTAGTTTTAGTTTTGTTTTGTTTTTTTTATAATCCAGGTGAAGAGCCAGATATCCCAGTGCCATTTATTGATTATTGTAGTTTTCCTTTTCCTGCTGGTTTGAAATATTACCACGATCATGATAAATTTCACATATGCATAGATCTTTTTTCTGGATTTTCTATTCTGTTTATTCTTCAGTTGATATATCCCCAGATTAGCTTCTTGCTCTCTTTTAAGTACTTGCTGTCTTTTAAGTATGTCATAGTATTTATGCCACATTTTCTTTTTAAAAATTTTCTTGCTTAATTCATGAGTGTTTTATATAGATTTTAGACTGATATGAGGGACACTCTTTAATTTACACATTAACTTGGGGGCAGATTTACACTTTCCACAATATTTTATATCCTTAGTTGACAGGTTTTCTAAATATATGTTTTGTATATTCATGTTATCATTTTTCTTAGTTACTTTATGAGTATTATTTGAATTCTGAGTGAAATTTTATGGATTTCATCTTCTAATTTGTGATTGCTAGATGTAAGAAAGCTACTGATTTTAAATGTTGATATTGTTTCCATCTGGCTTATTTTAATAATTTTCTAAATGTTTCACTGGACATCAGATTGTTGGTAATGAATGCTTATTTTGTTATCCCACATGCTGATTAGTTGTTTTTTTTTATGTTTAGTGCATTTGCTAGTGCCTACTTTTTTGTCCCTTTTACTACAGTCTAGGAGAATTCTTATGATTTTACAAATCACTAATTGAATCTTTATCCATGTCTGTATCTATCTTACCATTTACTCATCTCTTGATTTGTTTTATTTTGGTTGCTATAGTTTTTTTTTTTGTCTTTTTGCCTTATCTAGGGCTGCACCTGTGGCATATGGAGGTTCCCAGGCTAGGGGTCTAACAGGAGCTGTAGCTGCCGGCCTATGCCACAGCCACAGCAACGCGGGATCCAAGCCGTGTCTGCAACCTACACCACAGCTCACGGCAACACCAGATCCTTAACCCACTGAGCAAGGCCAGGGATCGAACCTGCAACCTTATGGTTTCTAGTTGGATTCATTAACCACTGAGTCATGACAGGAACTCCTGGTTGCTGTACTTTTAATTGACAAAATGCCATTATTTCTTTCCTTTCTTCTCTTCCTTCTCTTCATAGTCTTCCTTCCTTCCTTCCTTCCTTCCTTCCTTCCTTCCTTCCTTCCTTCCTTTCTTCCTTCCTTCCTTCTTTCCTCCCTCCCTCTCTCCCTCCCTCCCTCCCTCCCTCCTGTTTTTTAAAGGAACACAATATTTTCTATAGTCTTATTGATTATAATTATAGTCCTTTAAATAGTTCTTTCTGGGATTTCACTTGTGGTGCAGGAGGTTAGGGACTCATCTTTGTCACCACAGTGGCTTGGGTCACTAATGTGGCATAGGTTCAGTCCCTGGCCAGGAACTTCCACATGCCGTGGGTGTGGCAAAAAAAAGTTCTTTCTGTTTCAAAAGTTCTTATTTCTTAGGGATAATTTTGTGTTTGAAACATTTTAACCAATCTGTTGGTTTCCCTTAAATGTTGATGATTCTTGTTCTTTATTTAATAGTTATATTTGAAGGACTCGGGTGAATGGTTTTGACACTTGGAGGGTTATTTCCCAAGGACAGAGTGGAATTCCTGTTCCTTCTGCAGTGAATTTGATCAAATCCCAGGAACTGTGGCTCTAGTAGCAGTTTAGTGGAGGGAGGAAGGAAAGTGTCTGCTTCACCTCAAGACTGTGAACCCTTAGAGTCCCTGGAGCAGAAGCCTTCTTCCTTTATAAATATGTTCATCCTTGGCATCTGGAGTAGCTAGGGCTGTTATTCTATAGGTTAACCAAAGACCTCTGTTAAACTTTCAGACTCTTGTTATTTTCTCCCCACCGTTGTAAATTCCATATAGCAGAATAATCAAATTGGAAGCACTGGTCTATAATTAAATCCTGGATAGTGAGCAGACTTTAATTTATTCTGTGCTTTCATGTCTATTCTTACTTTGGCATTTTACATCTATTATCTTATGTCTGAAGCTGTGGCCAGGGATGGATAAGAGTTGCTGGAACATTCATGACATGTTTTAGGGACGTTGACCATAGAACTGTGATTCAAGTTCATGATTCACAGAAGGAAACAGTTGGAGATAAAGCTGGAGCCAGACTGTGAAGATGTTTATATTTATGTTAAGGAGTTTGGACCTTACCCTGTCCGTAATGGAGTATTTTTGATGGGTTTTGAATAAGGAAGCATCACAATGAAAGTGATTTTATTTCACAGTGGTCTCCATAAGAAATTTCAGGGAGAAAGAGATGAAGAGACCATTGCGGTAGTCTAGGATGAGATGATAAGGGCCTGAGATAAAGTAGGGGAGGTTGCAGTGGAAAGAAAGTGACATAAAGAAGACTCTGAACAAAATAATTTTAGGCTTTGGTGACTTCTTGGATGATTGAATGAACCAAGAGGAATGCTCGAGGCAACAGCAAGGTCAAGCCTGGGTTACTCGAGGAGGTAATAGAACTAAATAAGGAGATAAAAAGGAAGCAGCTCTTTGTTTCCTGATTTTAACTATCATTTAAACACTTAGACAAATCATGTTTTATACCTTGAGTTCCTTTATATTTTCTGCCCACTGATTCTAAAAATATCCATTGATTATATAAGGCTGAGAGGATGAGAGCGGGGATGGTAGAGACAGTGTTCAAACTCTGAGCTGGTCAGACTTGCGGACAATCTGGTTGCAACATCTGCCATCTTACTTGTGACTCTTCAGTGCATCTGGCTAGCTGGACTCAGTCCAGTTCCTATTCTGGACCATAATGCAGGATATCAGCCTGGAACTGATTCAAGAAGTTGATTCATGAAAAAAAATTAGACCTTGACCTGTTCATCTATGTAAAGAAATTTCAAAATTTTATGAAAATTTTTACCAGTAAATTTGCTTTAAAGATACATAATAAAGTCCTCTTTTCAGGACTCCCAGTGTTTATGCTTCTATGGCTATTGGTAGATGTACATTCAAGAAACTCCCTCTTCTTGGAATAGCACTGTCTTTTCTCAGTAACTTCCTTTCACTGTGCCCTGTCTAGCTAAAGAGTTGCATGGGTGCAGTTGTTACAGGGTTTGGTTTCCTTGGGATTAAACGAGCAAACATAAATAATGTCATGAAGAATACTTTGTTCATAGTAAGATCTCAATAACTGTTAATTGTTATTACTATTAGGGTTCACAGACTCAAGGAGGGCACCTCTGCTTTTTACTCGTCAGGTTCTGACGTTTAAGGCACTGGATCTCAAACTCCAGTGTGCATTAAGATAATCTTTAGAGTTTATTAAAACACAGATTGCTGAGCCTCCTGCCTAGAGTTTTCGATTCAGTTGTTTTAGGTGGAGCCTGAGAACTCTGTTAAGTTCCCAGATGATGTTGATGCTGCTGGTTGGAGGCTAAATTTTTGAGAACCAGTGGTTTTGGGGTTTGGAAGGGGGGAGTGAAATTTGTATTCATAGTGAAGTCAGTTCCTTTGCAGTCAGGAATTCCATTCTTTTCTGGCTGTACATCCTGAACCCTAGTCTGCTGTGTTCTTTGCTTTCTGAAGCAGCAGAAACCAGTCAGCAGGTGACAAATTTCATTACTCCACTTTCTTTGAATTTTCCCAGGGATTACTAAGTATACCACTGTTAGTGCTGGCACTTTTCTGTTATTTTAAGGATCTGCTGGTTTTTCCAAGGTGGCTCTCCCTTGTTGCCAGAAGATGTGAACGGGAACAGCGTGATGATCTTTGAGTCTATCTTGGTATTTTATATACTGTAGAATTTATATTTTTCATTTAATATTGATTTTAATCTGTGCTTTTTTTCACATCCTTTTAAATTCTCATTTAATTAGAGTTACAAATGGCATCACTTACAAACATACTTGTAAGCACAACAGCGTGGCTTTCGGCATCTCTGTAATGAAAGTTTAAACTGCTTGGAACTCTAGCTTACATTCCTTTAAGTCTTTATAATCCAAATATTCTTTTCTACGATGCCAAAAAGGTTCTGGGTGATCATCTAAAGTTTGAAATTCTTTTTCAAATCAAAGGCTCTGCCAAACGCAGAAGCAACTGTGTGAAGAAAATGTGTGGAAACACCAGTCATTACAGGTTGGTTTATAAAAAGATTTGCAGATTGATAGGTCTTTGAAAAATGTTTGGTGACACAAACCTCTTTCAATCAGTTCCAAATCTGGCAACTTTCTTGTTGCGTTAGATTTTCTTTCCTTCACTTTTCTTCTCTCTCTAACAGAGACAGACACATCCCTTTTCCTGCGTCCCATTTTAGATGACTGATGGAAAAGTAAACACCAAATATGAGCATGTGGGGATGGTTTATTTCTTTTTACATTGACTAGAAGGCAGTGTTGAAAGGGAGACACTGCTGTCATTTCACAATGTAGGAAATTTAGAAAAGGTGTTAGAGCTGTTTTAAATAATTTCTTTTTTTGGATTATGCCATTCATGAGGGTATGTAGTCTTTCCTTTATAGCAGGAATTTGTTTAAAGTGTATCTGAGATCTCTTGGTGACAAATAAACAATGTGTTCAAAAGAAAGCCCTGTAATTTTTTCATTAGATGATTCATGCTTAAAAATGTCAAGTGATCAGAAACGAAAGACCCAATGATCGGGTCATTTGAAACATATGGTTCTGGAAATTATTCTGCATGCCAACTCTAAATATGGAATCTCACTCCCTTCTTTTGTCCTTATAAAGATAGCAGAGTCTTTTGTGCCTTGTTCTTTCCCTTTTACATCTTAAATTCAATCCCCCCACATATTTCCTTTAGCAATGAGGCAGTGCAGAATATTGGTTAGATACAGAGACTCTGGGTGAGTTTTCCTGGCTTCAAACTCTGACCCTACCACTTATTCATTGAGAAGTGTTGAGAAGGCTACTTAACCTTTTTGTGCCTCCGTTTCCTAATTTGTAAAATCAAAATAATTAGTCCACTTAATCTTGAAGGATTGCGATGATTAAATGAAATAATACATGCCCTTAGAACCGTTCCTGACACATAATAGGTACAATCATTGTTAGCTTTCATTATTTACCTCCAGTGGACATCCTTGTTTGATCGATTATTTCCCTCGGAAAGAAAAGATTATGACAACCTCAGTGTAAAATGCTATTTAGGATATCATTTGGGAATGACTCAGACCTAAAGTGTCTTAAATATTATAAAATCAGACCCATCTCTCTGAAAACTGAGTATGTGATATCTTAATATCATAGGTTGTATTTCGACGCATCGGAAACCACATTCCATGTCAGTAATTTCCCCATACGTTAACAATGAAAGAGTCTTTTAGGCCAGATGATTTTGGATTCTTCTGTTTAGTGAGAAAGGCTCTGTGATGTTTTTTTTTCTATTTTCTCTGATAAATGAAAAGTTTGTATAAAAAGGGTCATTTCTAAATTACATTGAAACTGTTAAGAATGGCTCAAGTTAAAATATAGCTTCATATAAAGTGATTCTTCTGAACTATATATTGGGACTCAAGATGCGCATTGCAGATATTTTGGAGATACCAAAATAGTGTATCTAGATTACTTGTAATTCCAAGTTCCTACTTGTCTCTTGAGTCTTCCAACTCATTAAATCAATAACATCCATTACTTCTTGAGAAGAAATGACTCAGCTGAGAACAAAGAGTCATCATTTAGCTTTGAGCTTTCAAATTTTTCACTTCTGTAGCAAGATGATGATAGTCTTGAAGTAAACACCTTTTGCTTGCAAAAGCCATTCTTTTTTTTTTTTTTTAGAAATACAAAAAGAGGGATGTATGTTATGATTTTCTTATAAATCAGAGCTTGGAGTGGGGATCATGAGCAGAACAGAGCAGAGCGCAGGTCAGAACGTATGGGAAATTCCCACAACACGGAGAGGAACAAATCTCTCAGCACTGGAATTACGGAAAGAGAAGAAGGTCAAGAAAGCTGACAAAATACCTTTACTTCTGCATCCCACCACCTTAAGGTGGGACCTTGAAACTGGGGTGGGGGAAGCAAAATATTAATGGATTTGTCTGAATTTGAGAACATTGAAAGTCTTCTTCTTCTCCATCCCTTCTCCACTATCCCCATTCTGGGAGAACTAGTGAACCAAAGAGAGGGTGCAGAACAGAGAGCTCTCACCACCAGGCATAATGGCAAGCTCTGCAGTCATCAACAGGGGTGTCAACTTGATGCCATAAAAATACAGGCAAGAGAAATCAGCGTCACTAGTAAAGGATTCCCAGTAGAATGGACAGAGAGTGGTACATCTCAGCAGAAGACAGAGAGAGCCCAGAGGATAAAGGAACCAGATACTCCTCTTCACCCGGACAACATTATCTTGGGAAGAAGGAAGAGGAAAAAGAAAATTTTCCTTTCATTTGTCAAGTTTAAAACTTTTTTTGTTTGTTTTGCCATTGTTAAGAATTAGGCTTATCAGGAAAACATAGTCAGTGATAGTAAAGTGAGTTATAGAATATAAATTTCATCTCTACTACAGAAAGTATTAGTTAAGATAATCACTCCATGTTCAAAAGTATATGAAAAGTTGAGTTTTCCAATGTCTGGAAATGGGGCAGTAAAAACACAGTTCATTCAGCCCCAGCATTGACCACATGCTCCCAGAGCCCTAGTGTCTGGAGATTTTTAACCTAATTGCTCACCTGACTCCCAATTTCTCTCCTTTAAATCCTATCCCGCATATTTCTACCCACATCATCATCTGCCTGCAGTCTGCCTCTTTTGTCAACTACTTCCCTAAATGATGCATTTGTTTACACCTCGAAGTACTGTGATTCACTCTCAATGTTTATTTGTTTCTTGTTTTATTGCTATTTTTTTGTTCCTTTTGAACAGTTCTAATTATAACATAGCAAATTGGGAGTAGTTTGTTCTATAATTTTTAGCTACAGAAAATGACTATTTGGGATCAGTTTTCTTTCTATGCCTTCACTGTTACTTGAAATATAATATATATTTTTTGGCATGACGATATAATTGTTTTAATAAAGAATCAAGCTGACCAAGGCAGGAAGTGTATATAACCCTTCACATACTACTGCTAAGCAATCAAATTCAGTGACCACACTGAAACTTGAGAAAAGCATGCTTGCAATTTAGCTTTGTGGTATGTGGAAATCTTGTATGTCAGTTTGCCTGTTTCATGGGATTTGTAAGCTGAAAGTCCTTGATGCTAACTTAATGCAAACAAGATAAAATATTCTTAACAGAGTGTGCTGACCATATGTGGGATTCATTTGATGATGTTTTCCATTTTCTTTATAAAACATATCTCAGGACCACTAGTGGTTATTTTTCAGAAGTTTAAATCACAAAAATGAAGTGACATCATGGTGAACCATAGGATCCATCATCTCTAAAGGGTTTTAATTTCAGATTCACTGACCTAAGCTGAGTCCCTACTGTATCAAAAATAACTCAATGATTTTGTGTTATGTCTTGCATTCATTTAATCATCATCCATTTTTTCCCCTACTATGGGTTATGTATGCTAAGCACACATGATGAGATGGCAGAGTTGGAAGGCATAGTTTGGGAACTCAAGTAGTGTAGAGTGTGGTCAAGGAGTAGGACCCATGAGCAGGTAAATATTAGGGTAAAGATTTGTACAGGTTGATCTTGAAGGCTAGAGGATGAGCTGATTCAACTTGGAAGTGGTCAGCGAAGATTTCCTTGAGTGGTGATGAACTAATCCATATTATCTGAGTACACAGAGGAGGAAGGCATTCAAAGAGAAGGGGAAGAATGAAGGTGACAACATTAGAGAACTTCAAAGACTTTGGTGTGACCAGAACATGTGACGCATGTCGAAATACAAGATCTAAGAATTGAAAAAGTTGATCGTAAACTATCTAATTTGAATCTCAGAATAGCTCTGTCAGGTAGGTGGTGTCATGCCCATTTTAGAGATGAGGGAACAGACCTGGGGAGCTTAAACATCCTGGCTCTGGCCACACCGTAAGCATCAGAGTTGAGTCTTCTGATTGCAAATCTAGTGCTTTTCTCGCTACCACAGCAGAGGAGTTATTGGAGCTTTTTGTTTCAAAATGGCCACTTTTGTTTCTCACAATTTGATCAGTCATAAAGTGTGAGCAAGTATTGAATTAGAATTGCATTGTGGTTGTGAACAGTGATATTTAGATAAACTACTCAAAAATGTATTAATGATAATAGTTCTTGCTCTGAGTATAACAGGCAAGAAGTTCCTATCCACCTCCACAGCAGTATGCTTATAGTTTGTATTGAACATGAGAAATTTGAAAAATGTTTCTACCCCATGGATGGGACAGTATTTAGTTTAGTCTTTCTGAATGTCCACCTGTCCAGAAGCCAGCGAGGTAAGATCAGATAGTTGAGGGAACAGGCCTGAGGGGTGGGGCAGACTGGAAAGTTGGCCGCGTGTGGATTAGATGAAGGTGATCAAAGCCATCACATGACATCTTCAGGAATAACCATTCAACAGTACTGAATGGTTTAGTAGCTCAGTGTGACTTTACAATATCAGAAAGATTGAAAGAATTTATATTAGAATTCTTAAAACAAAGTTTACTCATGACTTGTGCTTCTTTGGGGACCACGGAAGGAACATAATCTTTTTAAAGGGAAAATTGGTTAACCTGGATTCCATTCTTCCTCAGAGAGGTAAGATGCTTGGCTTTAGCCAGGTATATATGTGCATGTAATTTATCTGGAATAGAGGTCTGGAACCTATAGAATTCTTTATATTCTTAAAGGGACCCAACAAAGCACAAGAAATTAAGAAACATATCAAGTGTGGCACCACAGAGTATGAGTGTGTGTGTGTTTATATATGTTTGTGGGTAGCTTCAGATGACTTTTAATCTGTAGTGTTGAATACTCCAAGGTAAGCATGCAAGAGGTTTTGAAGACATTTCATGTTAACATTTGACGAAGTTTTTTTTTTTTTAATATTAAGGGGTGGATTTCCATAAAGTAATATACTGATTCCATCATGTCATCCAAATGATAATATCAGCTCTATGATCCACAACAATAAAGCTTTGGGGCTTATCATGTTTAATATGTGAATTATAAACACAGTGTTTTGGAGTTCCCGTTGTGGCACAACGGTTAACGAATCCGACTAGGAACCAGGAGGTTGCGGGTTCGGTCCATGGCCTTGCTCAGTGGGTTAAGGATCCAGCGTTGCTGTGAGCTGTGGTGTAGGTCGCAGACGTGGCTTGGATCCTGCATTGCTGTGGCCATCGGCTACAGCTCCGATTGGACCCCTAGCCTGGGAACCATTTTAGGGTGCGTCCCTAAAATGACAAAAGGCAAAACAAACAAACAAACAGTATTTAATTATGATGAAATTAAATCAATACCACATCATCAGTCTCTCTGCTTATGTGCATGGATAGAACTGTGGCCTTTAAGTTCAGTTTAGTTGGTTAAGGTTAACAGTTTCTGCTTTATAAAATTTGTGGTAGCCTACTAAACCTCTTGGTAAACCCTTCCTTCCACTCCAAAAATGTTTTCAGAAAATCCAGTATAGAGCATGAGTTACTAAGTAATAGTACAAGCTAAAGTAATCTACAGTGTCAAAGCCGTAAGTGTTATGAAGTTTATAGTAAATAAAGAGCCAGAGTTTAGCAAGGTGATTCAATCATAGATAATAATTTTGTGTTGAGCAATAAAATTAAAATCATGTTAGCATCATCTGGTAAAATTTTTGTACATCCTCAGCTGGTTCTTTTAAGTATTTATTTCTTTTAAAGAGTGGCTCTGAAGTTTCTTTGATTTTGTTCAAATTATTAGCCTAAAAATGTAAATTTAAGTTTAATCATATTGCATCTAATTTAAGCAGTAAAATTTTCAGGAGTGTAATTAAATATAAATATCTTTTTACTGGAGATATGTGTAAATAAAATGCATAATCTTATCCTCTGCAAAGAATGTTTTGTTGATTTTTACACATTTAGAGAATATTTTTTATTTTCCACTCTTTTGCAAGTTTATTCTGAAATTTAACTCAGAATAAACTTGCAAAAGAGTGGAAAATAAAAGAAGTCTCACTTCTGCTTTTGAAGATAAAGAAAATTCTATAATTCCATGTGTAACCTCTTTAGAAAGAATTCTTATAACTTAGCAGACAATAAAGAAATTATAAACCAACTGTAAATTCAGATTTCAAATATGATGCCACCAAAACCCGTGATTTACCAGCCACCTATTTGATTGAAAAATAATTTTTTCCGATGTCCAATGTTTCCATTACTCTGGAAACATTTCAGTCACACTTAATAATGCACTGTAGTGAAGGTCTTAACGTGTTTTTAAAAATTATGTAGCTTCTTGCACATTATCAATCTCTGTTGATATTTTGAAACTGGCTGATGTTTTTGCAGATGCATACAAAGAACTGACAGCATTGGGGGTAGTTTACAGTTCTTTATTATTTCCTCTGAAACCTTTATCACTTCTAAATCCAAAGGATGTGTTTGATAAATCTGCAGCATCATATTTACCTGTATGAACGGTATGATATTAGGCCTGGTTTAACTTTTTAGAGAGGTGACTTTTAACTGATGCAATTAAAAACAAACAACTATGTAAGACAGTTTCACCATTCTCCATAATATCTCTTTAAGATGGTTGCTGATGTCAACTGTGTGTATCTTACACATGTAAATTCTGTTTTTGTGGTGGACTACCTGTTGCCATACTTGATATTGAATAAACTAAAGGACATTAATCTCACTAAGATTCAATAAGAATGTGTATACCAATGATTTCATATTGAATTTGGGCACATTTGTGAGAATCAAATTACTAATTCTTAAGTTAAAAAGATTTTCTTTATCTTTCATTCCAGTGAGTCCCAAAAACCTTTATTCACAATTGAAAAATTATTTATGCCATCTTAATGATAAACATGTTTTCAAGAAATAATACATTTTCAAACCATAAGTTTCGCCTACTGTTTTCCTTAACATATTTTTATAATTTATTGGTGACAGTTGATCACAAAGGGATACACTCCAAAAGTGTGATGATTTTAATGAATATTTTCAATGTTTTGTGAGTGACACTCCTCTATAGATTAAATTTTTGATGGCAGGACACATTTGTATCCAGTTACAATTTATCTATCTAGTTATTAAGATGTTTAAAATGTATCTTAAAATTTTTACAATTTGGAGATAAATTTTTACATATAATATCACCTATCTTTATGCATTTCACCCCACATCCAGAATCCAGGCTTAACAGCACCATTCTCTGTCAATATTTTGATGCCAGATCTACCTGAACAGGGCACTCATGTGCTTCACGGTATTGCCTCCCTGTTTTTGGATACCTTATAAAACAGACTTCTATTTTATTATTGCCAAGTAACTAAAGTTAATAAAACCCCTAAATCATTGACCCAGTATTGAATTCTTGGAGGAGGTAAGTTTGCAGAGTTGTACAAGGGCTAGCAAATATTGTTTGTGCAGATTTCTGTGGAATGGGAGAGGCAGAACCCTAGTGGAACGGGTTTAAGTGTGCGTAGGAGCAAGGAAACCAGTTGGATTGATCTTTCCAGAAGCCGGGCTGTGAGTGGAAGGTCAAAGGGATAATTAAAGAGATAAAGAGAGATGCTGGACCAAGGCTGGGAGACTCGCACAGTTGAGAGAAGGCACTAACCCCCGGGAGAAAGAGGTTCCATATTCTAGAGAAAGAAGGAGTATAACTCATTGAATAAGATCTGAACATGAAGGAAATGGGCGAGGATACATTCTGGACCTAGGAGAAAGGGGCAGCTTACGCTCTGAGACCGCCAGGAAGAAGGGGAAAGGAGAGGTGGATTAAAGGTATACGTACAGGAAGCTGAGGGAATTCCGGCTTTGCTCATTTTTCTCAATTAAGTAGGAGGCAGAATTATCTGTGAATGGTCGGGGAGAAGGCAAAGCGATTGTGAGGGATGTGAGGATGGAAAGTTTTGGCATGGCCGTTCTCAGAACTGGAGGTGAGCTAGCCAACTAGGCTTAACAGTCTCAGGTGACGCTGGGACCCATTTGTTTAACAAGCATTTCCTGAAGGTGTGCTACACGTAAAGCAGTTGGTTGGCTAAGCTCTGGAGATACAGATCTGAAAGACCTGGTCCTGGTCCCCAAGGAATTTACATGTATGTAAGTTACTAGTTTACCATGTGGGTGCTGCTATGGGAGCTGAGAGGAGGGGCGTCTTTCTCAGCCTGGGGAGCAGAGAAAAGCTGGTAAATTTTCCTTAAAGGAAAGCTTCTTAGAGCCTTTCATGTGCCTGGTTAGCTTTACTTTATGCGTTTAAGTTATCAAGTTATTTAAGTTATCAAGTTTTTAAGCAAATTAACACCAGAAGATTCTAAAGATCTAAGTTATGCACTAAATGACATCTGACAGAACAATGGGGAATAAACCACAAAACCTAAAAAAGTAAAAAGAGCACTGATAGCTTAGCCTCTTTTGGCTGTTAGCAACCAAAATCCAGTTCAAATAGATTGAAGATGGAAAAAAAAAAAGGAGTTATAAATTCATACCATTGCTGAAGTCTGGGAGTCCCTCTGCTTTTCAAGAATGGCTACATTTAGGGGTTAAAATAATATCATAAAGTCTTTATCTTTCTACTCTTTGGTAGAAGTGTAGTCCATTTATTCCAGCAGTTTTACAGCATATTACCTATAAACCTGTGTCCCTTTGGGAGTAATTTTTTTTTTTTTTTTTGGCCAAAGCAGTGTGGCAGACCCTTGAGTCCTAGGTGCAGGAAAGCTACAAGCTTTCAGTGTCCTTATCAGGTCTGGACAGTGACTCTAATGGGAAATGTTTGTCAAATAGCATTTATTTATTTTGTCATTATAAAACCAAATAAATGCTATTATTCATATTTTTGTTATGATTTGAGATAAAACTATAAGATCTCTAGTTAACGCTTATCACAATTTTTCTTATGGCTTAGTTGAGTATTTTTAAGTCTTTTAAAAATTCTGAAAGTTTCATCTTTATTAACCAAGTACTACGTAATTAATATAATTCTGAATATACATCATGTGCCACTCTGGTGTTTAGATGAGTCATTTTAAACAATAGAAAACGAATATGCAGTAGGATCTTAGATTCAGAGGTCAACTAAATTGTTTGCGTTTGAAAAATAATTTTTCTTCAAGTTTAAGGGCATGGGTTTCAATGTAATATGTGTTTTAAGGGACTTTCTCCGCTTTTAATGAAAACAGGTATTATTTATGTAGGAACGCCTAACATGAGATCTCTTGGCAGCTTTTTACATGCACAACACGGTGTTACCTGCAGGGACTATTCTGTGCAGCAGAGCTTCAGAGCTTAGCTTGCAAACCCAAGTTCATGCTGGTTGATTACCAGCCTCGCACGTCTCATCTCCCCAGACCCTGCGACCACCATTCAACTCTCTGCTTCTTTGATTTTGACTACTTTAGAGTCACACATACATGGAATCATGCAGTACTTGTCCTTCTGTGTTTAGAGAAATAATTTCTGTTGCTATACAGCTCTGAATAGGTAAAGCATTATAAAGCCTTCCTTGTGGGGTCCCCTTAACATTCAGATGTGCTGGCTTCTTAACAGAGATCTTGAAGACTTTGAATTTAGTATAAACCAAAGGACTATTAAACACTTTTCTAATAATATTTATTTATTTATTTATTTTAGGCAAGAAATAGATTCATTAAGATAGGACATTTGTGAGACATGCAAGCGGGTGTGCAGGGAGGCTCTGCCTCTAATAATATTTACTTATTTATTCATTCATTTATTTTGTCTTTTGTCGTTTTAGGGCCACAGCCGTGGCATGTGGAGGTTCCCAGGCTAGGGGTCTAATCAGAACTACAGCTGCAGGCCTACACCACAGCCACAGTAACGCAGGATCCAAGCCGCATCTAATAATATTTAATACAAATAAAAAATCAGGGGGTCCCGTTGTGGCTCAGAGGAAACAAATCTGACTAGTATCCATGAGGATGCAGGTTCGATCCCTGCCCTCGCTCAGTGGGTTAAGAATCTGGCATTGCCATGAGCTATGGTGTAGGTCGCAGACGCGGCTTGGATCCCACGTTGCTGTGGCTGTGCTGTAGGCCGGCAGCTACAGCTGATTTGACCCTTAGCCTGGGAACCCCCATATGCCGTGGGTGCAGCCCTAAAAAGAAAATTGGACAGTGAAAATTTACCATTTTTAAAGACATTTTTAAAACAATGTTGAAACATAGCAGTATAAGACTAATTTTAGACTATGTTGTGAGCAAGGAAATTTCTCTTTGGGGAAGTTTAGAAAGTAATATGTATGTCTTATATGATTAATCATCATGGGTCATTTAATGTGCCCTTTTGTATATATTTGAATTTATTTTTTTTCTGTTGTTAGACTAATGACCAAGGATATCTACAAAACATACTGTTTCCTTTACCTGATTTACTTTAATCCCTTTACAGCCTCAGTGGTATTCATCTGTAAGCAATCAATTGAACTTTATTATTGATGTTGCTCTTATAATAAGTAAGAAAATACATCTATGGCACAGTACACCATGTTGTGTTTTGATAGTTCAAATTTATTGCTATGATTAATGACAGTGATAGCTATTATTATTTTTGCATCATTTAGCGTTGGCATTTTTGACATAAGAAACCATCTCAGCAATCAAGATAATGAACATATTCATCCGTTTAGTATTAATTTTTAATGCTTGGATTTTGAAACTATGTTTGAGAACAATTTGAAGGATGAAAACATTAGGATTATCACTGTTTACCAAATAAATGACCTGGTATGGAAGATATAAAACAACATAAAAAGTTTAAAGTTTGGGCACAGCCTACTATAGAAAATTACCCCTTACGACTTGATTTTTCACAGTCAAAATATTCTCTCCCTGCTTTCTAAAATATTTTTAAACAGATAAGGTTATGGTTATCGTTACCAAACTTTTTTTTTTTAATTTTTTAATTAGAGCAGGGCATTCTGCCCTCTAAATTTCTAGTTAGATGTTGAAGCTCTGTAAAATAAAATAAGAACCACTGTTATATGAGCACTCTAGTTAGGCAAGTTATATTTAGCTTCAAAGGTAGTTCAGAATATTAGAGATTAGACTAGGAAAGCTAGTAATCTGGGTAATGTTTTAAGAAATGCTTCTCAGCAAAGACCAAAGCAAAGATTAAGGCTGGGTGCTGCCAATACAAAGGGGTGACAAGAAGCAAGGATTAAATTTCACCAGTAGACATTTTCTTGAGGAAAGACTAAATACGTAAGAGCCCTGCCTCTGTGAGTGTGCAGATAAAGAAAGAATGGGTTGCTGGCTCTGCCCCGGGGGCAGGAGGAGGACACGTAGAGAAATGATGGCTGTCCTTTCAAAAGCTCTGAAGTGAAGCCCCGAACTCACTTCTCCTCAGTCGCCAAGATGGTTCTGTTTATTTGTTTTCAACTTTCTTGCTCAAGAAGATAAAAGAGCCAGTAGAAAAATCTGGGCAAAGAATACATATAAGAAGACCAAAATATGTCTGGGAAGAGGTAAGAATACAAAATATAAAATACTGTGTAGTCTAGCATATTCGGAAGTGACCTCAGACTTCATTCTGAGATTTCTGGCAGCCAGCAAAAAGAAGGAAACCAGGTCACTTACAAGCATCAGGATCTCCATAAGTAACTTAAGCAATTGTTCTAGAGAAGCAGTATTCTTTACCAGTACTAAAGAGACAGATTTCTCTTGTTAGTCCTAATAGATTTAGGGAAACAGTGGTTCCTTCTCTTTTGTCTCAAATGTTATGCAGAATCTTTTGATTTCCAAAGGACTAAATGAAAGCACTCAATGATAATGTGAAAGACAAAAAATTTCACCAACATTATTTCATCCCCGGAAAAAAAAGCTTTTGACATTTTGAATCATGGCATAGATTATTATTTTTAGCACCAATTGCCAATAATAAGCAAGGTGCTGTCAGACTTTGGAAACCAATGATATTTAACATCTTTTATGCATGCTGTTTTGCAGGTTGCAAAGTGCATTTATCATCACATCAAATTTTTATAGTGTGTCTGTGGAGTAGATAATATCATTTCTATTGATAGCAGTCCGCGTATTGGTTTGAGGTCAAGGGACTTACCTAAGCTCACACAGCATGGAAGTGGCGGTGCAACTGGAACTCAAACTAGACCAGATCTCTCTCTCTCTTAAGATAGTCTGTTTTCACCACTACAGCAAATATGATTCAGTTTTGCAAGGAAAACTTCCCACTTACTCATTTATCATACACATAAACATTTCTTTCCAAAACTTATTTTACATTCTTATTCTAACATTCTCGCATTGATTGCTTTAATCTTGATAATGTAAAACAGATGGGGGAATTACTACTGTTGATCAAGTACAACACCATTGTTTCGTTTGGTTATTACAGTAACCCTATAAAGCATTGTTCGCATTTTGCAGATGAGAAAACTGAGGGCAGAAGTGAAAAAGTAGCACGGCTGCTACGTGACAGGGTCAAAATTCTATCCCGATCCATCTGACTCCAGAGACCCTGCCCTTGATCATCATCTTGTGTGGCTTGGCAGCTTTCATGATGTAGCCCAAGCCAGCACGAGGTGGAGTTGAGTGTGAGACGGCTGTTGCTCAGCCCTTACCAGGAAAACTACGGAAAGTAAAGCTACCTGCAGAGTGTGCTCAGTAAATACCTACCCATTTTCTAGCACAAATGAACGTTGATGAACAGGAACGTTTTCTTAAGCAGTTTTTGTGTCTGTATTTCGTATCTGGGTTTGTATCGGGGCTTTGGCGGTTCCCAGGATGAAGCTGCCAGCCAATTCCCATTGGTCCTTACAGTGAGTGGTGAAGAGAATGCACTTGTACATCTGATCAAGGAGGCCTGAATGTAGAGATCACAGTAGAATCTCCACTTTAGAATCAGCACATGGCCATCCCTGCCCTACCCTGAACTATGGCGTTTGAGGTAACAAATAGGTGCTGCTATTTTTAGGTCAGCTGGCCAAGGCAAAGCATGGTTTTAGTGAGAAGAGGCTGAACCCAATCCAGCTTACTTTAGAATGCAAAGCACTCAGTTTTCTGTTCTGTCCACACATACTCCCATGCTTTCAATTTCTTTTTGTGTACATGTTTCGTGTCTGTCTTCAGGTGCTCTGGTACACTGTGCTATGAGTGCGAAAATGAGAAAAATAAATATGCCCCTCCCTTAAAGGAATTTATGATATTGCAGGGAGTGAAGGGGAAAGACGAATTTCAGATGAAAAGTCTCCAGTCTATGTAAGCCAAATGCCCAAGAAGAACAGAACTATGAAGATTCAATGCATTAGTAAGCAGAGAGATGCAAGTGAAAACAATAATGAATGTCAGGTTATGTTGAATAAAGTAGCAAAACTTCAGAAGGCTGGGTAGAGGCACATGTTGGCAGAGCTGGGGTTTACAGAGGCCAACATGCATTTCTGTTGAGAGTACATATCAGTACAGACATTCTAGAGAACGGTCTGACATGACTTGGCCAACAAGCTTACCTACTCCAATGACCCTGTCACTCTGCTCTTTGATACATACCTCAATAAAATTCTCAGGCAAGTCCCTAAGGGGTCATGTATGAAGATATTTATTTCTGGTGGCCAGGAGTTCGTCGCCAAAGTTTAGGTAAAATGTGGGCAGTATGCATTATAGTGTCATGAAGCAGTTAGAAATACCCACCCATACAGTTACCCATACCCGAGTCATTAAAGAGCGTGAAGGAGTTCCTGTTGTGGCTCAGCAGGTTAAGAACCCAACTAGTATCCATGAGGATGTAGGTTCAATCCCTGGCCTTGCTCAGTAGGTTAAGGATCTGGTATTGCTGTGGCAGTGGTATTGCAGCTGCAGCTCCAGCTCTGATTCAGCCCTAGCCCAGGAACTTCGTGTGCTGCAGGTGCAGCCCCCTAAAAAGAAAGAAAGAAAAAAAGAGTGTGGAGAAATAAAAGAAGCAGAATGAAATCTAACACAGTATTCATTTGACTGTATTAACGTGAGTATATAAAAACAGTACAGAGGGATTGGATTAAGATGGCGGAATAGAAGGACTGGAGCTCAACTTCTCTCCCGAAAAACAGCAAAAATACAGCCAAATGCCGAGCAACCTTCAACCAAATGGACTGTAAACTTCCAAAAAAGATACTCTGCTCCAGAAGACACAGCGGAGACCACATCAAGAGGTAGGAGGGGCGATTACGCGATAGAAGCAACCC
>PVHT021183645.1:2828025-2903567 GCA_004024745.2 Catagonus wagneri | reverse complement strand
TGGAAACTAAAAGACACAATGAACCTTCTTACAGAGCAGACAATGACTCACAGACTTTGGAAAACCTTGGTTTTTCAAATAAGACAATCTGGGGGGGTGGGGGGATGCACTGGGGGTTTGGGACACAAAATCTGTAAAATTGACTTGTGATGATTTATGCACACCTATAAGTGAAATAAAATCCATTAAGAGAAAAAAAATAATAAATAAAAACTGTACATAGTTTCCAAGAATAATTATTAATAAAAAGATAGATGCTTAGTATATTAGAATGTCTTCTTACGGGAAGAGGAGACTAGGAATGGAGACTGGGAATAAAAGGGTAAATAAATGTAACACAATGTTGGGAGTTTGCATTGTGGTTTGGCAGGTTAGGAACCTGACCGTGTTTGTATGGATGCGAGTTCGATCTCTGGCCTCGCTCAGTGGGCTAAGGATCTGGTTTTTCCACAAGCTGTGTCATGGGTTGCAGATGTGGCTTGGATCTGGTGTGGCTATGGCTGTGGCGTAGGGCTCAGCTTCAACTCCGATGCGACCCCTTGCCTGGGAATTTCCATATGCCACAGGTGAGGCCATAAAAAGAAAAAAAAATAGTGTCTATCACGAACCAGTGATTATAATGTGACATTAAGGTAGTATGTTTAATTCAAACCTCTATAGTAGGAAAACAACAACCATGGAGATTTAAGGTGGTAAAAGGTCATAACTTGAAGAGTTCAGGAAATATTTCATGGAGGAATTCGCATTTGATCTGTCTCTTACAGAATGGGTAAAATTTGGACAGAGATCGAAGGGGTGGGAAGCTGGTGTGGGTAGTACATATTGGGATATATGAAGAGAACCTTCCAGGGAAAAGAGTCAGGACCAGCAAATGCTTGGCAGTACAGTGGCCAGGTGGGTGGGGGCATGGCAGGAGTGCAGTGAGAAGAGAGGGGTTCACTTTTGTTGGAACATAGGGTACAAATGCAGCCATGTCATAATAGCTAACATTTAGGACTAAGTGTCAGGCTGTGTGCTGAGGCCTTCACGCACCTCACCTAATAAAAAATAATCCTCCCGTTGCCGCATCACATCTATAATCTACTCATAACCGTCGTCGTCGTCGTCGTCGTCGTCGTCATCATCCACTTTACAGATGAGGAAACCACATCGAGAGAGAGAAGTAACTTTCCAGTCACACATCCTGTAAGTGCTGGTCATGACGAAAAGCTAGATGAACCTGCCTCCAAAGCCTGTGCTCAGAGGCTTTGGAGTCAAGTACAAGCTAGATTCCCTTTTAAGGCATGATCTCTAGTCTTCTGTCAGTGTAGATGCAGAGGGGCCTGGGTAGCGAAGTGGTTAAAGTAGGCAAATCTCAGCCCTATGCTCTGTATGGCTTTAATTATCCCTTACTACTGATTAGTTTGATAGCAAAAGGATATTCGAGAAGGAAACTGCCCATATTGTGAAGGCCTGCCTATATTATAAAGGCCTTTTTGCTCATGTGTGTCTCATTGAAATGATGGAGAGGCTCGGCCAACATCAAGCTAAATAAGGAGAAAACATTTATAAGCTCCCTTTTAACCCTGTTAGAGCTATGCATTCTAAAATACCTTCAAGTAACAAATGGGTTAGAACAAAAGAGGCAAAACTGGCCTTTCAACTACAAAGACTGAGGTTTAAGCTTCAGAGAACCCCGTTTATCACGCTGCCTCAATACCGTTAAACTCCAAACTTGCGTGCAGTTAAAGATGCGAGGAATGGCCACATCTGTAAGGTATGGTTCTCTGTCTCCACTTATTGAACTGGAATGTAGGACATATCATTCTGGTTAATTTAGGGGTATATTTGGTTTGTTGGAACTCAACAGCCAGGCCAATGACTGTGGCTGCTCCTACATTTCAGAAAGTGACATTTGCAACATGAGAAACCGTTAAGTGTAGAAGCCCACCAGTGGAAAACAAAAGCCAGAATGTTTAGAGGGGGCTTTTTGTGGTAACTCATGTGACCTGAAGTCTCACAAGGTCTGTTTTTTATTTATGCATCTCTACCCATTTCTCAAATTCTTCCTTTGCTATTTACACATCAAAACATCTGGGATTGGGCTTCTAGCACCTGCTATAGGAAGCAGAGATTTTCCTCCTAAAACATGCTCTTAAATGGCAAAATTTAACGTAATACTTCTTATTTAGTACAAAGTAAATGTTTTAAAATATAGTTCTAAACAAATATGTGCTTTAAGTAACAGTAACAGAAAAATAATTTTAACAAGAGAAATACCCAAACCTGAAGATCTTGATAAAAGAATAAAACAAATGAAGGATTCAACACACAGACTGAAAACAGACCCTTCATAGTTTAGATCTGGAAGACTCTACAGTACATCTGTTTAACATCTTGCAGTTTGAAGAACTCTGCCTTGAAAAACCTCTGTACCAATGACACAGAATAAAAGGTTATGTTATGACTTTCAGATGGAAACCTGCAAAAGTTTATCTGCTGGACTGAACCATTAACTCTTAATACTACTGATTCTGACTGCTAAGAAGATCTTTCATGTGTGAATTATAATTAACTTTTTAAGTTTACATCAGAAACAACAGAGAATTTTTGCTTGGCAAGAGTGCTGCGGAATGAATAGAATGTTTGAGTTGAGATGTCCAAATGGAACAAAAATCCCTCCAACAGGGACTTTGTAGATTGCATGGTAATAATAAGCATGTATGCCTATATATTGGATTGGGAACAAAATCATCCAATTTGAAATATGAGCATGTTATAAATACCTCCATCACTGGAAACATTCATTGAAAGGTTTTTTTGGGGAAGAAAACATGAGTCTATTTGCTTCCCAGTGTGGGTGAAGAAAAACACCCTTATATTGATGTGGCAAAAATCATAGTTGGTAAGGAGGTACTGTCATTTGGAATAAAGTAGTAGGAAAATTGGAAATCCCTTTTGAGATCAGTTTGCTACCAAAATTGCATTGTGTTTGCTTACAATCTACTTGGCTCTTGGGGGTAAAAATAAACAAGAGCAGTTTTTACACACACCAGGTTCTGCAGTGTTTAGCACATCCGGACGTGTGTTTCCTTGATCTGCAGGAAGGAGATATTTGCTTCATCTCCAGCCACACAGGAGGCTCACTGCCAACCTCTTGCCTCTGTGCCCCCAGCATCCAGCAGACACATCTCAGAAAGGCTATTTGAAACTCATTGTCCAGCAAGTGTGTCTGTGTGTGCGTGTGACCAAAAGAGAGATAACATTTCCTTCAGAGACATACACACCGTCCAACCCAGACGAAGGGAGAATCTGCTGTGCAACGGGCTTGCTGCAAGGGATTTTTCCATGTGCATTTTATTATGCTGAAGCTGACCGTGGTGACAAGTTACACGTTAAATACCTATCTGTCTTTTCTGAAATTTCACATTCTCTTCTCTTTGTAGGGAAAGTGATGCAATACTCTATTGCTTGTATAAACAATATCATGTAATTAGAGGGTGTCATTTTCCCCTGCACATGGTGAAAGCCGCCTTCTCCTTGCTCGGATGCCATCCTGGGCGTGGTCACGTAGTGATTACCTGTGCTCTCGGGGACTGTGAGGTGCATATACTTACACTGTTAGTAGCCAGAAGTTTTCACTGGGGAAATAAGTTTAGTATACTGTTATTAATTTGGTTTAGAAAATAGCTGCAGAGTACTCAGACAAATAAGATGTAGCAGAACACATGGTCTTCGTTATTCAATAACTATCCCTCTGCAAAGGAAACATGGTCTATTTCCCATTTGAGAAGGAGCTTACAATAAACTAGTAAATATGCGAAGAGGGCTACACATGTACTAGAATTTTATTGAAGTGTTCTCCTTATGCACTTAGCCCTCCCCCCCTCCACACACTCACACAGCCTGTCCATATAGATGTATTCCCAGCTGCTATTAGCATAATCATTACCACATTATAAACAAGCCGGTGGAAAAATAGCCTGAGAGATTTAGATGGCTTGTTTTATAAAGGAAGGCAGGTGGGGATGGAGAACCAATATGTTTGGAAGAAATTCTTCTTTTTCTCCCTCTTTAGAAGAAAAGGAAATAGACTCGAGCTCATAAACCTCAATTAATAGCATGAAACGAGGAGGTAGAGTTGAAAGGGATAATGACATACTCAGTATTGCTGGAGAAAAGCCACAGAAAGGTCCATCATGGAGCCTCTCCACTGGAAGAAGCCCTCATTTGATGATGGAAATGTTGAGCCTCTCCTTTTCTTTTCTATTGGATCACAAGTGGAACACTTTTCTTCTGGTTTAATATAGTTCCTGTTGGTCAAAGTCTCTGGCTCTTTCTTCCTTTCTCAGTTGTACTTGTTCCTGGAGTTTGACTAAATGAGAAATCCGGACTTAATAGCTAATTCCAAGTTTACTGCCAAGACCACAAATAAAATATGATGTAAAATATGGCCTTACCTGAAAACTTCAGGACATTAAATGCTGTTAGATCCAGGTTTAGTTGTAAAAAGAACCCAAGACAAAGGAAGGAAAAGGATTTTATGAAAGTAAGAGCCGGTCCATGTGTCCAGGTTCTAAGAGATCAGACAACAGGCTGAAAAGAGATTTAGAGTGCTGTTCCTTTTTTTTCCTGTTGATTTTTCCAGGCACACAGAGGATAACTAAGTAGTATGCTAGCTGTTGAAGACTCATGGGTGTGTTCTTTTAAATTTCTGACTCAGGAAATACCCAGAGAACTGTATGATTAGGATGAAGAAGGTATTGGCGAATGTGGGTGAGGTAGTGCAGTCTCTGTGGATTTATTACGTCCCTCTGTAGCCAGGTGATTTGTAAGATTGTCTTCATTTAATCAGATGGGTTTAGCCATGAGTATCTATAAAAGAGATTCACCCATAGGGTGGATTTCATCAATTTCAACATCCAGAAAGTTAAATCTTCAGAAACAGTACTCAAGCTCTACTCAACTTTGACATGAGATGTCTACTTGGGGTAAAGTTAAGGCTTTTTCCTCCTTTGATGGCTCAGACTCGTATGTAGGAGACTCTATTGTAGAGCAGACCTATGGGACAGGAATGTACACGTATCAAACCGGCAGGACTGTCCGTTCTACTGTAGCCTCACCCTAACTTCAAATTGCATCAAGTCCTGAAGTAACTTAATGTTTCATTATAAGTAAATTATCTAATATTAAGTGTGTTATTCATATAAATTGGCTTGTTCTATGATTAAGAAAGAAGATTGGATTAATGTGCCTATTTTTCCATTATATGTTTGCAAAGTTAATAAAGTAATTGATATTGCAAAGACTTTGCCAAAAGGCCTGGCCCTTCCAGGCCTTACAATTAAACTGTGATGTCCAAAAGAGCTTGCTTAATGTATTATTTATTGAGCACTGATGGAATATTCAGTATAGTGTAAGAACAAAGTTAAGCAGTTTGAATAAAATGCATTCACGGTTTGAATAAAAGCATCTAAATATTGTTTCCTATCATAATAGAATCTTAGATTTATAGAACGGAAAAGGACCCTGGAGGATTTCTGTTCTAAACATTCATTTTATAGAAGGAGAATCAGGGGCTTAGAGAGGGGAAGTGACTTATTTACTCCAGGGCATAATAGCCCAACTAGAATTAGACCTCGGTCATGCTGACTCTCTGAGTACCAGAAGCTTCCCTTTCTTACTGGCTTCATTCCTGGCCAACCTCCATCCTCTCATCCTTTTTGCTCACTTTCTGCAGCATCTTTCCAGCTGGATTCTTAGCCTCTGGCCGTCCTTAACCCCAGTCTATCCTGTGTACAACTGTAAGGTTAACCTTAAAGCTTATTTTAAATTAAGGATCCCTTCTTTTCATTAGTCAGGGTACTCTAAGAGATACAGAACCTGAAGGAGATAGCAATAAACAAACAAATAAATACGTAAAATAAGGCACTGGCTCACATGATTATGGAGTCTGAGTAGTCCCAAGATCTGCAATTGGCAATCTGGAGACCCATGAAAACTAGTCATGTAGTTCTAGTCTGAATCTGAAGGCCTGAGAATCAGGAGAGACAGATGTAAATTCCAGTCCAAGGGTGAGAGAAGACCAGTGTCCCAGTTCACATGTCAGGCAGGCAGAGTTCCCACCTCCATCTAGTCAGGTCTCAATTGATTGGATGAAGATCCTGGAACATCACAGATTTGAACTGCACAGATACACGTATATGTAGGCTTTTTTCAAGAGAGATCTACTATATACTACGCAGTTCCTGGTTTATTGAATCCACTGACGTGATTCAGTGATGGGGGTCCGACTGTAATGTCAAACATGGATTTTCCCCTGCAGATGGAAACCCTAACCCTCAAGTTGTTTAAAGCTCAACTTTATCTGTTCTGTGGGCGTCCCATAATTTGTTAACTAGTTCAGCCCTGGATATCAAAACTATGTCCATTTTATGCTGAGATACAACTTTGCACGTGCAACTTTGCACACGTGTAATTATTTGTTTAGAAAAAACTCTGAAAGGTGGATTTTTACTTTCTTTATCACATGAACTCTGAATTAATTGGCCTCATTTTCACCTCCTGATCCTAACTATGATCTCCACAACTTTATAAGACAGATCTGATTTAGTGACCTCAGTTTGATATTGTCTTGTAGTCCTTTCTTTTTTCATGTGTGCCTTTTAGTCCTCCAAATTAGCAATCGGCTTCCTGAAGGGAAGAATCATATTTTATATTTTCTTTATAGATATAAAGAAATACATAGTAATTGATCTGAGTTGTTAATAAATTTATTATGGGCTTTTAGGCTATTTTCAGTTCAGTAGTCTAAAACCTAGAGATTATCTTGTGTAGTTTCTATCAGCTTTGAAAATTTGATGGCTCACAAGACAATTTATTTGTAAATAGTAAGATTCTCAATCTTTTTATCAATTGACAAATATTATTGGGTACTTCATGTAGATAATTGCAGTGGTTACGTTTGAAAGTGCAGTGAACCACAAGAGACATTATTTCTACATGTAAACACATAGCTAACAATCCAGATCATAGAAGATAGATACAGAGTTATTTGGGTAACTCTTTTGCGTGCCTGGGTAAAACGTTCTGTAAAGAAATGTTTCCATTTAATTAATGACATGGATGTTGCCCTTTGTAAAAATGATATTCACTGTCACTTTACTGTTTGGGTTTTTACTTTATATTTGGTCTTATCTAAACTTTCTATAGACTTGATTATGGATTTTCTACTGTGGATTGAAAATATTGCATTCTAAAAATAGAACTCTTTTTTGGTAATAACTAAGGCTACACAATAATAAGCCTTGGAATAATCACTAACTTTGAATTGAGTATGAAGGTGGAGCAGCCATTAAAGAAATGCAAGCATCTGGCTGAAACATTGTTTAGAGGAAAAGTATAAAGATCATCATCAGTGTACCTCTGCCCAAGGAGTTTATCATCTAGTTGGAAATTTGGACACGCACCTCTCTGGTGTGTTAATTTCCTATGTGATGCAATTAGACATTAACATAATATGATTCAAATATATAGGCAAGAATTATTGGGACAAATAGGACTGAGGAAAGAGTCATTGGGAAAAAGACGTTTAAGCAGGACCTTGAAAGGTAGGCTTTGGTATGTGAGTTACAGAAAGTGAATTGTAAGTGTGAGGATAGGATGAAGAGGCAGTATGAATATCTGAAAATGCATATTTGTTCCTGGAATGTTGAAGAGTCTTGTTTGGTGTAAATCAAGGATGAAGGAGAAGTAGAGTGGTAGAAGAGAAAACTGGCAAAGCAGATTGCCGTATGATTCTGAGGAATGTTCCGTGCCACCCTAAGTAGCTCAGAATTCATTCTGTAGGTACTGGCAGGCAATGAGGAGAGGTTTTACATAGGTGATGGCACATTTGGGTTTATCTCAGGATAATTACTTTAATTTAGGCACTAGAGGTAAGAGATCAACTGGGAGTCTTTACAAATAATAGTTCAGGATGACTCTCCACAATCATAAATTGAAAAGAGAACCTACAGAATGGGAAAGAATACTTGCAAATGATGTATTTGATAAGGGGTTACTGTCCAAAATAAATAAAGAACTCATAGAACTTGATAGTAAAAAAACTAAATAATCCAGTTTAAAATGCTTATAGGACCTGAACAGACATTTACAAAAAAAATTTTTAAGTATAGTTGATTTACAATATTGTATCAGTTTCTGCTCTACAGTTTTTTAAAAATACTATTTTCCATCATGGTCTATCCCAGGAGATTGGATATATTCCCTGTGCTATACAATAGAACCTTATTATGAATAGATATTTCTCTAAAGAATATATATTAATGGCCAACAGGTAAGTGAAAAGATGCCCAACATCACTAGTTAGGGACATGCAGCTGAAAACCACAATGAGACATTATGTTATACCTGTTAGAATGACTATCATCAAAAAGACAAGAAATAGCAAATGCTGGTATGGATGTGGAGAAAAGGAAACTCTTGTGCACTGTTGGTGGGATTGTAAATCGGTACAGCCACTGTGAAAAACAGTATGAAAGATCTTCAAAAAATTAAAAATAGAACTACCATATGATCTAGCAGTTCCACTTATAGGAATTATCTAAAGGAAATGAAAATACTAACTTGAAAAGATATACGCACCCCTACTGTCATAGCAGCTTTATTTGTGCTAGCTAGACATAGAAACAACCAGATGTCTGTTGATGGATAAATGGGTAAAAAAATTCTGAGATATGCACAACTGAATATTATTCAACAATAAAAAATAAGGGACACTTACCATTTGCAATAATAAAAATGGACCTTGGAGGCATTATGCTAAGTGAAATGCATCAGACAGAGACAGGTAAATACTATATGATCTCACTTTTATACGGAACCTAAAAAAACCAAAACAATGCCACCAAACTTAGAGAAAAAGAAATCAGATTTGTGGTTATCAGAGTCAAGGCGTGGAGAGAGGCAGCACTGGAGGAAGTTGGTTAAAGGTACAGACTTCTAGTTATAAGGTATATAAGCACTAGGAATGTCATGTACAACTTGATGACTGTGGTTGACATTGTTTTATGACTTACAGGAGAGTTGCTAAGAGAATAGATCCTAAGAGTTTTCATCACCAGGAAAAAAATTTCTTTTTGTTGTATCTATATGAGATGACGGATGCTTACTAAACCTATTGTTATCATTCACGATATATGCAAAGCAAACCATGATGTCGTATGTCTTAAACGTATACAGTGATGTATGTCAGTTTTTCTCAATAAAACTAGAGAAAAAAGTTATTTACAATAGTGGCTCTACGGGCTGATGAAGGGACAACACCTTAATTGATTTTTTTTTTTTTTTTGGTCTTTCTAGGGCTACACCCATGGCATATGGAAGTTCCCAGGCTAGGAGTCCAATCAGAGCTGCAGCTGCTGGCCTAAACCACAGCCACAGCAATGTGCATCCTAGCTGCATTTGTGACCTACATGACAGCTCATGGCAACGCCAGATCCTTAACCCACCGAGAGAGGCCAGGGATCGAACTGCATCCTCATGGATACTAGTCGGATTTGTTAACCACTGAGCCACTACAGAAACTCCCAATTGAATTTAAACCATCCTGGACCTTGTGACCTTGGACCTTGGATCTCTGACCTTGGATCTTCCAGAACTTTTAAGGGACGTCAGTGTCTTGTGTCTTCCTTTCCCTAATGGATGTTATTTCTTTTAAGATGGGAGTATTTATATTGCAGGTGTGGCTAGTGGTACTAAGTATTCCTGATTTCTAGCAGTCTAGATTTCATCTTCTCTTCAATACCTAGTCTTTTATGAGGTTGCATTAACTTTTGGGGACAAATTCTACCCTATTCCCCTTTTTCTTGGACAGGAAGGCGGGAGCAGAGGGAGATCCAGTTGAGAACTGGTTACTCCTGCTGGAATGGAGGACGGCTACCCTCACATTGAGATATTTGTTGTAGTAACGATATCCTTAAAAGAGTCTTGTCCTGAGAAAAAAGATTCATTTGAGAACCATGTAATCTTATCTTATGGAAAAGACATTAAATTTACTAGGCGATTATTTGAACATTATGAACAAATACGAATATGCTAATATACTTCTGTTTGGTCGCTGATTTCAGTTCACTCCGAAAGGTCTCTGTAGCCAGAAGAGGCATCGATTGTTCCTTTCCCTGTCCCTTTTACCCTTATAGTTTCGTTTGCTGTCTTGATGCGATGGTAAATGGGATTGTTTCCCTAATTTCTCTTTCTGCTCTTTCACTGTTACAGAAATGCGAGAGATTTCTGTGTGTTAATTTTGTATCCTGCAACTTTACCAAATCCATTGATGAGCCCTAACAGTTTTCTGGTAGCGTCTTCAGGATTTTCTAGGTTTTTGTCATCTGCAAACAGTGATAATTTTACTTCTTCCTTCCTAATTTGGATTCCTTTTATTTCTTTAAAAAATTTTTTTTTACTATAGTTGATTTACAAATGCTCTGTTAATTTTGACTGCACAGCAAAGTAGCCCAGTTATACATGTGTATATACATATGTATATATATATATACATTCTTTTTTTCACATTATCCTCCATCATGTTTCATCACAAGTGATCAGATATAGTTCCTTGGACTATTCAGCAGAATCTCATTGCTTCTATATTCCAAATGCAAAAGTTTGCATCTACTAACTCCCAATTTTTTCTTCTCTGATTGCTGTGGCTAGGACTTCCAAAATTAGGTGGTGAGAGCGAACATCCTTATCTGATTCCTGATCTTAGCGGGAATTCTTTCAGCTTTTCACCATTGGGAATGATTTTAGCTGTGGGTTTGTCGTATATGCCTTTATTATGTTGAGGTAGGTTCCTGCTTTATTTATTCCCGCTTTCTGGAGAGTTTTTATCAGAAATGTGTATTAGATTTTGTCAAAAGGTTTTCAGCAACTATTGAGAGTAGCATACAGTTTGTATTCTTCGGTTTGTTGATGTGGTATATCACACTGATTGATTTGCAGATATTGAAAAATCCTTGCATCCCTGGGATAAATCCCACTTGATCATGGTGCACAAGCCTTTTGACGTATTGCTGAATTTGGTTTGCTAGTGTTTTGTTAAGGATTTTTGCATATATTTTCATCAGTGATATTGGCCTATAATTTTTTTTGGTGATATCTTTGCTTTTGTTATCAGGGTGATGGTGGATTCATAGAATGAGTTTGGGAGTGTTCCTTCCTCTGCAATTTTTTTAGAACAGTTTCAGAAGGATTGGTGTTAACTCTTCTCTAAATTTTTAATAGAATTCATCTATGAAGCCATCTGGTCCTGGACTTTTTTTGTTGGAAGTTTTTTAATCACGGTTTCAATTTCAGTACTTGTGATTGGACCATTCATCTTTTCTATTTCTTCTTGGTTTAGTCATGGAAGATTGTACCTTTCTAAGAATTTGTCTGTTTCTTCTAGGTTGTCCATTTTATTTGCATATATTTGCTTGTAGTAGTCTCTTATGGTCCTTTGTATTTCTGTGATGTCTGTTGTAACTTCTTTTTTCTAATTTTATTGATTCGAGTACTCTTTTTTTTTCTTGATGAGTCTGGCTAAGGGTTTATCAATTTTGTTGATCTTTTCAAGAATCAGCTTTTAGTTTCTTTGATCTTTTCTGTTGTTTTCTTTGTCTTTATTTCATTTATTTCTACTCTGATCTTTATGATTTCTTTCCTTGTACTAATTTCAGGTTTTATTTGTTCTTCTTTCTCTAGTTGCTTTAGGTGTAATATTAGGTTATTTATTTGAGATATTTCCTGTTTCCTGAGATAAGCTTGTATTGCTATAAACTTCTCTCTTAGAACTGCTTTTGCTGCATCCTGTAGGTTTTGGATAGTTGCTTCTTCATTGTCACTTGTCTCTAGGTATTTTTTATTTTCCTCTTTGATTTCTTCAGTGATCCATTGGTTGCTTAGTACCATGTCATTTAGTCTCCACGTGTTTGTGTTTTTTGCAGTTATTTTCTTCTCGTTGATTTCCAGTCTTAGAGTATTGTGGTTGGAAAAGATGCTTGATATGATTTCAGTGTTCTTAAATTTACCAAGGCTTGATTTGTGGCTCAGAATATGTTCTGTCCTTGAGAATGTTCTGTGTGTGCTTGAAAATAATGTGTATTCTGCTGCTTTTGGATAGAATAGTATAACAATATCTATTATGTCCATTTGGTCTAATGTATCTTTAAGGCCTATGTTTCCTTGTAGGTGATCTGCCCATTGCTGTAAGTGGAGTGTTAGTCACCCACTATTATTGTGTTATTGTCAGTTTCTCCTTTACTGGCTGTTAGCAGTTGCCTTATATATTGAGGTGCTCCTATGTTGGGTGTATCTGTTTTACAATTGTTACATCTTCTTCTTAGATTGATCCTTTGATCATTATGTAATGTCCTTCTTTATCTCTTGTAACCTTTATTTCAAGGTCTATTTTGTCTGTATGAGTATTACTACTACAGCTTTCTTTTGATTTCTGTTTGCAAGGAATATTTTCTTCCATCCTCTCACTTTCAATTTTTATGTGTCCCTAGAACTAAAATGGGTCTCTTGAAGACAGCATATATGTAGGTCTTGTTTTTGTATCCATTCAACCAGTCTATGTCTTTTGGTTAGAGCATTTAGTCCATTTACATTTAAGGTAATGGATATATATGTTCTTACTGCCGTTTTGTTAATTGTTTTGGATTTGTTTTTGTTGGCTTTTTTTCTTTCCTTATCTTGTTCTCTTCTCTTGTGGCTTGATAACTGTCTTCAGTATTCTGTTTGGATTGCTTTGTCTTATATTTGTGTGTATCTGTTGTAGATTTTGGTTTGCAGTTATCATGAGGTTTTGATATAGGACTATACACACACACACACACACACACACACACACACACACACACACGGTTAAGTCGCTGGTCTCTTAATTGCAAATGCATCTCCCGTTTCCTGCATTTGTACCCTCCTCTTCTCATGGTTTCTGGTTTTGGTAGCATATTTGCGTGTGGATGATTTCTTACCTTTACTATATCTTTGCCTTTACCAGTGAGCCTTGCCATTTGTAACTTTCTTGTTTCTAGTTGTGGCCCTTTTTTTTTTTTTTTCCACTTATAGAAGTTCCTTTAGAACTTCTTGTAAAGCTACTTTACTGGTGCTTAACTCTTTTAGCTTTTATTTATCTTTGAAGCTTTTGATTTCTCCTTCAAATCTGAATGAGAGCCTTGCTGGGTAGAGTAATCTTGGTTGGAGTTTTTCTCCCTTTCATTGCTTTAACTATATCATGTCACTCCCTTCTGGGCTGCAGAGTTTCTGCTAAAAAATCAGCAAATAACCCTATTGGGGTTTCCTTGTATGTTATTTGTTTCTTTTCCCTAGTTTTCAAGTATTAGCTCTTATCTTTAATTTTGATCAGTTTGATTAATACGTATCTCAGGGTGTTCCTCCTTGGGTTTATTTTATATGGTTTATTTTATATTGTGCTTTCTGGATTCAAGTGAGTGATTCTTCCCCTATGTTAGGGAACTTTTCAGCTATTCTCTTCAAAAATTTTCTCTGGCCCCTTCTCTGTCTTCTCCTTCTATGATGCCCATGTTGATGTGTTTTAAGTTGTCCCAGAGTTCTCTTATACTGTCTTCATTTCTTTTCAATCTTTTTTCTCTTTTCTGTTCCACGTCAGTGACTTCCATGAGTCTGTCTTCCACCTTGCTTATTCATTCTTCTGCCTCCTGTATTCTGTTTTTGGTTCCTTGTAGTGATTTTTAAATTTCAGTTATTGTATTTTATATCTCTACTTGCTTAAACTTTAAATCTTCTATTTCTTTGTTCACTGTTTCTTGTAATTTATCAATCTTTGCCTCTAGTTTATTTTCAAGATCTTGATTTATCTCTACTATCATTAGTCTAAAGTCTTTTTCACAGAGGTTGGTAAGATCACTTAGCTGTTTTTCTGTTTTTTGTTTTTCTTGTTCCTTCATCTGGGTCATAATTCTCTGCCTTTTCATTTTGTATAGATTTTTGTATGGTCTCCTTTATGCAGGCAATAAGGTTATAGCCTCTCTTGTTTATAATGTCTGCCCCTGTGGCTGAAGTTGGTACAGGGGCTTATTGCAGGCTTCCTGATGGGAGGGACTGGTGCCTGCCCTCTGGCAGGTGGAAATAGATTCTTATCCCTCTGGTGACTGGGGCTTTTCTCTGGATATGGTTAGTGGCAGCTGTGTGCCTAGAAGGACTTTAGGCAGAGCCAGTTTGCTGAAGGGTGTGGCTGTGTTCCCACCCTGTTTTTTGTTTGGCCTGGGCCCTGATGGGTGGGCCAGATTTTTCCAAGATTTTTCCTCTAGGGGAGTTCACACTGATAACTACTCCTAAGACCTCTGCATCCAATGTCTTTCCCCCACAACGAGACATAGTCACCCCCTGTTTTCCCAGGAGATCCTCCAAGAACCACAGGTAGGCCTGACCCAGATTTTTATGGCATCTCTGCTTTGCCCTGGGACCGAGTGCATATGAACAGCTGTGTGTACCTTTGAAGAGTGGAGTCTCCATTTTCCCCAGTCCTGTGGGTCTTCTGCACACAAGCCCTGCTGGCCCTCAACACCAAATGCTCTGGAGGCTCCTCCTCCAGTGCCAGAACCCCAGGTGTGAAAACCTGACGTGGGGTCCAGAACTCTCGCTTCTATAGGAGAGCCTCTGCAATAGTTATTTTCAAGTCTGTGGGTTGCCTTGTTTCACCCCTCCTACCATCTCAGTGTGGCTTCTTCTTTGTCTTGGGTGTAGCGTATCTTTTTTGGTAGTTTCCAGTCTATTTGTTGATGCTCATTCAGCAGTTGGTTGTAAGTTTGGTATTTTCGTCAGGGAAGGTAAGCTCCAGTCCTTCTACTCTGCCATTTCAATCCCGTCTACTCTTTAAAACATGTTTAAGCTATTGCTCATGGGATTTGTAAGCTGAGAAATGGTTCAGTTATATCACAAGATAGTATACAATGTAAAACAGACTGAAAGAGAAATAAATGCGTATTGTGCTAGGTCAGAGTAAATAGTGACAATTCAGACTGTAGTGTATTCATTCATTCACTGAAAGTGCATGAATGGGACACTATATGTGCTAGGTTCTGTGGACTTGAGGCAGTAGAAGTTATGCTTTCTATCCACAAGAATTGACGGTCTAGTTGGAGACACAAACATAAATGTGGATGATTACAGTGGGGTAGGGTGAGTGCCACAATATAGACACGTACAAATAGTCTTGAGAACAACATATAAGAGCACAAGTAATTATGATACTGACAGGAAGTGCTTCGCTGTCATGGTGCTCAGTTAGCCAGCCTGAGAATGACAGAAAGACTGTTATTTCATAGTTCAGCTTTACCGCTGGTTTGCTGGCTGTGAGAAGCCATGTTCAGCTCATATATGTATACTTTATCAGAATCACTACACTTGAGCTACAGGATCTTGGAGAGCTTTATCAAACTCTAAGGATGCAGCTTGTCTAGAGGACGAAAGCATCCTTGAGGCGCTTGAGAATTGTTCTTGAGAGGTCAGAGTTCACTGTTTCCCATGTCACACAGACACTTTCCCTTAACAGCATGAGAGCAAAGCAATAACATCTGTTTCTGGGTGACTATCCTGTGAATACATTGAAGGGGACAGGCAGTGGTTTAGTGCAGCATGTGACTTGTAAGGAATTTCATATGCAGAGAATTCTACTCTGTGGTTCTGAAATTAGAGAAAAGAGGAAGTTGGTTTTATTACTGTGGCATAAGAGGCCCCTCTGCTCTTGATTCTTCTTTCTTTTTCTAATTTGTAACCATTTCCTGACTGACATTCGTGTTGCCTGCTTTTTCATAAGTTCCCCGATGCTTACATTGGTTAATGGCCAGGGCTGCTACTCAGCAGGCCTGGAGCCCTGTTCCCACACCTGGGCTCACGCTACTAACAGAACACACGGGGCTGGTGCTGGCCTGCAGGGCCAGATGGAGCTGTTCAGCCCTGTGTTCATCTGTCACGATTACCAGGCGTTGGGGGTTTGCCTGACTTGCTTCTCTCATTTTCTCTGTCAGCATGACTGAGATCAAAATGCAAGGAGGATACTTAAATGATAACCTAGAACTTTGCCCAAACACAGAGGCTACTATCTGGCCAACGTCTTCCATCACACTTTCCCCACAGGCACGGAAGGAAAGGGGCAAATTATGTTTAAGTACAACCTTTCTTGCACAGCGTCATCCAGCCACCCCCTCTTGCTGTGTTTCCTGAACCCATCATAGTTGTATTAATCAATTGGTTCAGGGATTTGAGATTTCCTGACCTAATCACAGGATTTGGGAAATGCTGATTTCTGTTTACATGAAGCTGTGGCTGTGATTGCAAACTTTGTACCTGCCTGAGCTCACATCTGTCATTCCATATTCAGGTTTGAGATGGTTCTGGCTTTCCTTCTGAAGAGTGGAAGTGAATTACCTCTGTTTGTGTTGTAAGCAGAAGTAATTTACTTACAGTATGCGTTTTGTTTAAAACAATATTGAGTGTTCATAACGGCAACGAGAGTTTGCAGAAGTAATGATGATAATGCCTTTGGGCTTGTATTCCAGATTTTTAAAAAAATACCTTGCAGCGTTTCTGAGTTTACTTGCTTTCTTTCTTTCTTTTTCTGAGTTTACGTTCTTCGTGTTACGTGTTATACTTCTCCAAAACGAGCACTGGTACCTTAAAGAAAGGGAGATAGGAATTGAGGATATGGTCTTAAGTTAGGGAATAACTAAGAATTAACTAAAAGGAATGATTTTTTTTTAGCAAAGTAACATTCAGATAACACAGAGAGTCTTTAGTTAGCAAAATGTATACAGTTGTTCTCTAGACTGATGTCATCTTTGAGATACTGCATCATTTTGGAATAGACCAGGAAAGCTGAAGTTGAATGATGCAACCTTCGTTTAGTGCCATTGTAAATGCCTAATGTTGTCTTTATCAAGGTGATTATATTTTATAATAACAGATGTTGGTTCCTCCTTGGGTTTTCAGAGATCACAGGTAGTCCATGTGATTGCTCATTCCTTTCTGAAAACAGGTATCTATATATTAACCAATATCTATGTAGCTGTATGGATACATATACTTACGCAGACTGATACACCACCAACTGATGGTAGAAAGCGCAAGTGTAGACACTTCCCACATCAGTACTGCCTTGACTAAGATGCCACGTTACTTGTGTGTGTTTGAGTGCACACCTGTCTTCAGTGCTGTCAGCTATGCTGTATTTCACATGTTCTACTTTTTTCCCCAGAAAATATCGGTATGTTTTAGAAATACCAAGGATGTCCCCAATCTGAGTAACTCCCATACCAGGTGGTGGAGCAGAATGCCCCGGGAGTCAGATTACTCTGGTTAGATCTTCCTGGTGGACTCTTGTTGAACTTGACACTTAAATTGTTTGGGTCTCACGTTCCTCACTTGTAAAATAGTGAGAATAATGACCACCCTAAAGGGTTTTTAGGAAGATTAAGTTAAAAGAGATCATGTGTGAAGAGATACTGCTTAGTGCTTTGAAGCCTGGCTCTGGAGTCAGCAGATGTAGATTCGAATCCTGACTGCTGTGTAAAAGCTGTGTAACCCTGGGCAATTCATTTAATGCTGCGTGCAATAAATAATGTAAGGCATGTTTAAGAGCCTAGAGCCTGGGCCACAGTAAGAACTCAATAAATGTTTGCTATTATTATTAAATTATAAAAACTATGCAGTTGTTAACGTTTTAAATGATGAGCCAATAATAAGACCATGTCTAACACCGAGGGTGAATGTTTTCTGTAAACCTATCCTAATAGCAGACCTGGAGAATTTAGTGGCATGGCAGGTAGTGTTTTGCTGATTTATAACCTACCGACCTCGTGAGGGAATGACTGTATTTGTAGGTTTGAGCTAAAAGTGTGATTGCATGTATTTGTCTTAAAGACACCTGGAATCATTTAGCTTGCCCATGCTTCAGAACTCTTCTATGACAAACATGAGAGTTAATCGGTATTTATATGGTTACAGCTTCTCTGACTATGTTTTTCTGTGTGGGTGATTTTTCATGACCATTCTTTGAGGGAAAGAAAGAATTTTCTGTTTCAGCTAAAAAAAATTAGACTTTTGTAAAAGGGTGGATCGTATTTATTGATAACTGTGGTCAGCAGGAAAATATTCCCTTTCTTTCCTTAGCCAAATATTCGTCAATTTCTTATATATTTTCCTACCTTTCCATAGTTCTGCTTCAGAGCCTCCTAAGAGATTTCTCTTCTTCCAGGGTTTCATTAATTCTTTTTGTATACTTTCTAGAGACACTGACCTAAAGCTCAGGCCCTGTTCATTTCACTCCCAGGACTAATGATTCCTCACCTTGACCTAGGATATCTGTTCTCCCAAATCATGTTTCTATGCCTCCTTTCTATATATCTTATCCCAATAAACTATGGTTTTCTTTCTTTTTTAATTAAATAAAAACATTACTGTTAAAGTATAGTTAAGTTACAGTATTGTGTTAGTTTCAGGTGTACAGCACAGTGATTCATTTACACACACACACACACACACACACATACACACATTTTTTTTCCCCTTATAGGTTATTACAGAATACTGAGTATAATTCTCTGTGCTCTACAGTAGGTCCTTGTTGTTTATCTACTATATATATAGTAATGTGTATATGTTAATCCAAACCTACTAATTTATCAGTCTCCCTACCCTCTTTCCCCTTTGGTAACCATAAATTTGTTTTCTATGTCTCTGAGTCTCTTTCTGTTCTGGAAATACGCTGGCTTGTATCTTTTTTTGTTTGTCTTAGATTCTACATATAAGCCATGACAGATGTTTGTCTTTGTCTGGTTTACTTCACTAAGTATGGTAATCTATAGGTCTATCCATGTTGCTGTAAAGGGCATTACTTCATACTTTTTATGGCTGAATAGTATTCCATTGTATATATGTACCGCATCTTCTTTATCCATTCATCTGTCGATGGATATTTAGGTTGCTTTCATGTCTTGGCTGTTGTAAATAGTGCTGCAGAGGATATCAGGGTGCATATATCATTTAAAATTATGGATTTCTCTGGATATATGAACAGAAGTGGGACTGAACGATAATATAGTAGCTTTTTTTTTTTTAGTTTTTTAAGGAATCTTCATACTGTTATCCATATTGGCTGTACAGTTTTACCTTCTCATTAACAATGTAGGAGGGTTCTTTTTTCTCCACTCTCTCCAGCCCTTATTATTTTGTAGACTTTTTGATAATGGTCCTTCTGACCAGTGTGGGGTGATACCTCATTGTAGTTTTGATTTGCTTTTATCTAATAATTAGCAATATTGAGCATCTTTTCATGTGCCTTTTGGCTATCACGTGTCTTCTCTGGAGAAAGGTCTCCTTGGATCTTCTGGCCAGTTTGTGATTGGGTTGTTTGTGTGTTTGTTTGTTTGACATAGAGGTGTATGAGCTGTCTGGATACTCTGGAGATTAATCCTTTGTCATTCATATCACTTGCAAATATTTTCTCCCATTCTGTACATTGCTTTTTGTTTTCTTTATGATTTCCTTTGCTGTGCAAAAGCTTTTAAGTTTGATCAGAATGGGCAACTGCCAGCTGCCACTTACCTGCCCTACCTCCTCCAAGTGACAGCAGTTTGTGTCAGATGAATAGAAAAACCAAAACATTTGATGCATGTTTAGCAATTCATAAAAGATGCTTTTAATCAGATCTGGAATAAAGGGCAAAATCAAAATATTTGCTTCAAAAAAAAGGGAAAGAAAATATTCACTGACTGCCATTTTCTACAAAATAAAGCCCAATATTTTAAGATTGTTGACAGTCAGGTTTCGTTGAACAATTTCACCTTCATCTCTTAAATGAATGCTAATCAATAGTCCAGAGAGGATAGCTCTCGTCCCTTGCCTTTGATATTAAAAATTAGCAGCAAAATAAACAAATAAACAAAAAGTAAAAAGAGAACACATAGAATGGGAGAACATATTTAAAAACCGTATCTGATAAAAGTTAATATCCAGAGGGTGTAAAGAACTCCTGCAATTCAGCCACAAAGAAACATCCCAAAATGGACAAAGGATTTGAATAGATATTTCTCTGAAGAAGATATACAGCTTGTCAATAAGCAGATGAAAAGATGCTCAATGTTAGAGAAATGCAAATCAAAAACAAAATGAAATACCACTTCATACCCACTAGGGTGAATCTTTATGAACAAACAAAACAGAAAATAAGTGCTGGTGAGCATTTGGAGAAATTGGAACCCTCATGCTTGTTGGGAATGTAAAATGGCATAGCTGCTGTGGAAAGCAGTTTAACAGTTTTATTTTTTTTTTCAAAAAGTCAAACATAGAAACGTCATCAAAGTCAGACATCGTCATATGTGTCAGTAATTCAGTCCTAACTGTTTATATCCCAAAGAATTGAATGCAAGCACTCAGATATGTGTACACCAATGAACATGGCATTGTTCTTCACAACAGCCAAAAAGTGGAAGCAGCCCGTGTCCATTAAGAGATGAATTTATGAACAAAATGCTGAATGTCATAGAATATTATTCAGTCATAAAAAGGGAATTAAATTCTGGTACATGCTACAACATCAGTCAACTTTGAAAACATTATGCTGAGTCACACATCAAAGTACAATATTGTATGATTCCGCTTATGAGGTACCTAGAATAGGCAAATTCATATAGGCAAATTCATAGAGATTAGGAGGAGGAGAGTAGAGAGTTATTGTTTAATGAGTACAGAGTTTTTACTTAGAATGACTAAAAAGTTTTGGAAATAGTGGTGATGTTTGTACAGCATTGAAAATGTGCTGAATGTAGCTGTGTACTTAAAAAGGTTAAAACAGTAAATTTTATGTTATCCATATATATATATATATATATATTTTGTGTGTGTGTGAGGTTCCCATGCTAGGGGTTGAATCGGAGCTACAGCTGTCAGCCTAAGCCACAGCCACAGCAACTCAGGATCTGAGCCATATCTGCGACCTACACCATAGCTCATGGCAATGCTAGATCCTTAACCCACTGAGCGAGACCAGGTATCAAACCTACAGCCTCATGGTTCCTTGATTTGTTTCTGCTGCACCACAGTGGAACACCTATGTTATCCATATTTTTATCTTACATGTTTAATGTAAAAATGAAACACATTAATTCTAGTCTTTCTTTGCTCTTCTGGTTTTGTATCTGGGACTTTGATATCTGTCTCATTAATGTTTCTTTTCTCTCTCATGCAAGAAGTCCATGTAAGTTTTCCGTGAGCATTTAAACAAAGCTTCTGTATAGCCGTAAAATTTTAAACATTAATTAAAAGCAGAGAAACAAAAGAACACTGTGAATAAACATGAATAAATAAGGGAATAATTAGATTATTTGAAAATTCTTTAGGTTTAGTCAGAATTTGCAATAACCCCATGAGTGCAGTGAGTCTGGCTTAATTATTGATGCTATAAAGCAGTCTGAGCCTAGAGTTTTCTCCAGCTTTAACGTTTATGATTTTATAAAAGCTATCCAGATGGGTCCACTTGGTTTGGGCTCATAGGCAAATTGGTCTCGGGCCAGATACTCCATCTTCTTATGTATCGCACCTCTCCATAGAGCTGAAATGTTCCCCTGAAGAGAAACTTTAAAAAATCCCACAAACTCTAATTTAGATTTGGCAATCACTCTGCTATGGTGTTTGAGTGTTTTAGACTTCGCAGTAAATAGTGTTTTAAAACTTACATGTCTTGCGCCTTAGTCACTGTGCTCTCTGAATCTGTAGGCTAAAGCCCTAGATATAAGACTGCATTAGGTCAAACAAGAGTAAATTAAATCACTCGTTGGCTACGATGGTCCTTCCCACCCCATAGCCTTGGATTCTCCTCGTTTCTGTCGCACATAGTGAGGTGCAGTGAAAGATAGAAGGAGGGGAGACAGTGCGTTTGTCTGTGTGCTAGTGTTCCTCGGGGAGGTCAGCTGACGCTTGACTAATCTCTGTAACATTTACTCTGACATAGTTTTGCCTTTGCCTCTCATACTTTAATGTCTTCATCTTAAGAGCCTTTGATCTTTGGGCAGCGCGCTGTTGGGGGCCCGTGGGACAAAGGACTGGCTCATTCAAATATATGTTATTTTATATCAAATATCGTGAAACAGAACACAATAGGAGCCAAAGGCCAAATTTCGTGTAACAACTTTCTAAACTTTGTCCAGTGTCACATTTATTTTGAGCAAAACTGCTTTGAGTCCTTTCTGGAACAAGGCAAGGTATATAAGAGACAGAGCACTAAGACACCAAACTAAATAATAAAAAGTTTTGGCCTTTGGATATGTAATAGTGTATTGGCTACTTGGACACACATCAGCTTTTCTTCTGTTGTTGCTCTAGGGTTCTTAGGTCAAAGAGTAATTTGTTATAAATTATGCTATTCAAATCACTTCTTTGCTGCTACTAGTGGAGGTGTTCTTGTTTTGTTCTGTTTTCATTTTTTGGCCACGCTGCGGCATATGCAGTTCCTGGGCCAGGGATCAGATCCAAGCTGCAGTTGCGACCTACCTAGCTGTAGCAGTGCAGGATTCTCTATCCCACTGTGCCAGGCTGGGAATCAAACCTGTGTCCTGGCGCTGCAGAGATGCTGCAGATCCCGTTGTACCACAGCAGGAACGCCTGATGTGTCTGTTCTTGGAGAGTATAAATGTAAATCATTCTCCCATCCCTTGAATGTAAATCATTCTCCCATCCCTTAACTATGACAAGAGATGAGTGGTATGTATGACTAGTTTGACCATGTTAGTGCTCAGTCAACACCCACTGGTTAAAATCTGAGCATTTGGAAAGTGATACGTGCGCACGCACACACACACACACACACACACACACACACACACACACACAACACATGTACATTCATACGTGATACATGTATGCATACTTGTATGTATATTTATACATTCTCCCCACTTTTAGGGTGGAGGGTCTTATAAACAACGACATAGCCGATGGACAGAGAGACAGATAAAGGAACGGCCACAGGGCAAAGGGCAGAATTGAGGTGTAATTTGTAAAACTGGTTTCTTGGGGTGACTTGCTCTTTCCACACAAGGCATAGAATCATTACAACAGACCTAAGAGCGTTAGAGCATACCCCCTCACGGCAGGCATAGAACTCCTATAAGTCTCTTAGAATGATATATCTTAAAGTGGAAATCCTATACCCCAAGGATGTGAGATTCGTGAGCAGAGATTATACCAGTAGAGACATATTGGTTATTTCCACCCAGCCCTCTAAACTTCACTGGTTGGCTTTGTAGTGACAATTACTTATTTACTTTCACTGAAAAACTTGCATGGTGAAAGTTTGTTGATGTGCAGTGAATCCCTAGTGGGAAATTACTGGAACTAACAAGACAAGGAATATTTGTTTTCAAATGGATTTTTAAATTGACCTTGATAGTTTTCAGTGTTTCTTAATTAGTGTTTGCAAATCTGCTGATTTTACGAAAAATCTGTTTCTTGCTGTATTAGAGTATAGCATCACAACAAAATTAGCATTCCATATGTTGTTTTGTTAAACATACTTGGTGACTTTCTTTAAAATCCCTTGGGAAATGTTTTGAAATTTGTTGAAACAAATATGCAACACTTGAAATTAAATGGTGATTATCACCACATTGTCCTTTCTTTAAAGCCTTGCCGGGATTTGGACTCAGTTAGGAACGCTCTCACTGAGCGTGTCCCCTTCAGAAGTTCCTCACAAATGAGTGAGACCTTCTTGCCTATGTAAGTAAAAGCACCTTGCTATGGAATTCTAGCAATGCCATGATACCATGATGAAGTACATCTATCTTGCTAAAGGCTGGAGTGGCAGAAATCATTAATAAAATCTTTAGTTAAGCTTTTATCTTCTCTAAATTAAATGAGAACATTCAGCTCCCCTTCCCTAAAATCTCCTTCAGAACTCCTAAGTAGAAACAGAAGAATATATTCCATTTGATACTGGAGAACTGGGTTGCCTCTCATTGGTGGTACTAATCATTTATTGAAAGTGAGATGTGGAAAGAGTTGCTGTGTCTCTGTCTTCACTTTAGGCTTAAAATTTAGTCAGCAGACATATTGAACATCTACTACGTGCCAGGCATCATGCCAGGAGCTGATGTTACTGACAGGAATTACACACTGTGGCATCAAAGTGTTCTGCTCGGAGGGCATCGTAGCTTAGCAGCGGAAGTGATGGGTACCACATCATCAGGCCTTGGGGGTGGGGAGGTCCCACGGAGGAGTAGATGCTTCAGCTTGAAAGGTGAATGCAAGGTTGCCAGGTCCGCAAGACACAGAAGTATCGTCCAAGATGAACAACTGACCCGTGAAAGGCGCCGAGGTGTGAAAGATTCAGGGTGTTGGTGTGATGGTAATTCACTGCAGCCGGTCATGGGGTTCAGGATGGGCCCTGAGGGGAAGGTACTGGGAAAGGTAAGTGGGTGTGTTTTCTGCCATGCTAAGTAAGGAGTTTGGCCTTCATTCTTATAGGATATGGATAAACTACAAAATTTCAGGAAGGAACAGAAATTAATGTTGTATGAGTGGAAGGGGAGGATACTGAAGACACCAGTATTAATTAAGAAGTTATTTATTTTATGGCCACACCTGTGGGATATGGAAGTTTGGTGGGCCAGGGATTGAGCCCATGCCTCTGCAGTGACCCTAGCCTCTGCAGTCAGATTCTTAACCCACTGCACCACAGCAGGAATGCCCAAGAAGCTGTTTTAATAGTCTAGGAGAAGATGATGAAGGTTGGAACTAAATCATAACAGTGGCAATTAAAAGACTGTACTTTTTAGGTCTGGGAGATATTTAGGAAGAAGAACTGCTTTCACTGTTAGGAGTAGAGGTCGGAGAAAAGGAGTCCCGGTGAATTTCAAAGTCTGTGGTTTACTAACTGGGGGAGGCGCAGCACCACTCGTTGTTAGGGGATATAGGAGAGGTTCTGAGAAAAAGAAAACGAGTTCTGGTTTGGACATGTTGACTTTGAGGTGAAAAAGGAGTATAATGGAAGTATGGGTCTTTGCTTTGGCTGCGATAGTCAGAGTATTTCTTGCCCCTCTTTTGGTGGGTTAAGGCTTTTACTTCCTATGAGAGAAGGGTCCAGGGAAGGGAGTGGGGTCTAATGCTTGCCCCCTCCTAACAGCCGATGACCACTTACACTCACGGGACACTAAAGGTCCTGTGGACGGGAGGAGGGACTCTCTCCAGGCTCTGGTCCTCCTCCATGGTCTCTACACTCATCCCAGACTTTAAGGAATTGTTAAAATGTTAGCTGTTTTCTTCCTAGCTTTTTTTTTTTTTTTTTGTGATTGCCTCTTTCTCCTATGCTCTGCCAAAGGAGAAATTGTTCCTGTGACCCACTTCTCCTAGGAGGGACTTGTCAGTTCTTTGGAAATTTGTTCATCTGGTTGCCTTGCTATTTTAGCTCTAGGATGTGCTCAAGAAAAGTCATTGTAAATTTTTTGGCTCTTTCTCATTATGAGGGTAGGGATCTCTTGTGGCTTTCTGCATTCTAAGTGGACGCATGGAATCAATTTTGATAATTAAAGAACTGACAGTTACTTTAGAACATGATCTGAAAAGCGGAGTTGTGGACAGCTGCTGGCAGATATTTAGACCAAATAAAAAGTGGTCTTTTCAGGATGCTGAAGAGATAAACTTGTTGGTGTCAGCTCTCAAAAATGCACAGGAAGAATCTGGGTACACTCGATAGGCGCTTCTAGATCTTTCGAATCAGAACTGTTTCTGCTAGGCTGCTATTACCTATTGTCTCTCTTACCTGTCAGTACCTTGAAGATACCACCTTGTGACTGAGGATAAATCAAGCAAAAAACAAAACTGTGGTGTTATTATTATTATATTAATAATTTAATGTAGACTCATTGTTTTGGAAACTCATATTATGACAATTAAAAACCTAACCGAACCATGATAAAGGTGAACGAAGGAATAGTTGGACACATGTATAGTTGGAGACGTGTATAGTATTTTTCTCCTGCTAATTAGGTTGGGAGAAAGGGCTGGTCAGCAAGTCTCTTCTGTAAAGGGTAGCCAGATTATAAATATTTTAGGCTTTGGAGGCTGTGCAGTGTGTTATTATTTTGTTTCAATTTACTCTGCTGCAGTAGAACACAAGCATCTATAGACATATAAAGCCAATAGATATGGCTCTGTTCTAGTAAAACTGTATTTACAAGGACAAGTGGCTGCTGGATTTGATCCCGAGACTGCAGTTTGCTAGCCCCTGAGTTTGAGGACTGACATAGATAATAGAGTATGCCACATTTCCACTTGGGCCATATGGCAGTCAGTCTACCCCACAGAGTTCTCTTGGTAAACAGATCTCTTGTGGCTTTCTGCATTCTCAGTGGAAGCCCAGAGTGCAAAAGTCACTCATCGAACACAAGCCTAATCTAATGTAATGAATCAGAACATTTGCCTATGGGACATGTGTCCTACTCTGTGCTGTAAATGACATTTAAGAGCAATAACAAATGTCCACTGTTTGGCCATCTGACATCCTTTATGGAATAATGCAGAAAATCAATGATAACATAATAGTATCAGTGGTTATGCATGTATGTGTGTGTATGTATGTATATATCCACTTTTATTTTTAAAATAAAAGAACACTAATATGTGTATAATAGGAGAAAGGAATACATTTGAAATTAGTCTATATAAGCATTAATTTCAATTTATTTCATTTACTCGCCTTAAGTTATGAATCAGAATCTCAGTTTCTTTTCCTGCTAGAGGCATATCCTTTCCTTCAGGCCACCATTTAACAGTTTGAGAATGAAGATAACTGCATAGTGTAAAAATGACTTAATATTACTGAGCCCTGGACCGATGGTTCTTGTTAACAGGGCCTCTTATTGAAGGACTGGGGCTAACTTTATGTATCTAAGGATGAATCAGATCTCCATAACGGTGAATTTTCCTTTCTGCTAGTGAGCTGGACACTCCAAGAGACATATTTATTAATTCAGAGCAGACTTTTGGTATACCGACAATGAAGACAATTTTCCAACCTCTGAAAGGCCAGTCTAGATAAAAAGCACTTGCTAACTACATTCTCTTAGAAGTAGAATCATGACTAATTTCCTGTACCCTGGGAAGAATGGTAACCCCGGATGGCTAACCAAGCCCTTCAGTTAGAAAAACTCGATTCTAAAGAAGTAGGGTGGGTACTGGAAATATGTTATAGATGTGGGTAGGTGTCATTTTCAGGCCTGGTTTGGGGAAGGTTGTAAAATAGAATATATTATGATTATCTTTCCACTTCCTCCTTTAGTAGCATTCTCTCACTTTTTGAATTTACTTATCCACTTTTAAGTATCTAATATAACAATTCTTGTCCCTTAAATCTCTTTTTATCCAGACACTTACAAAACCTTTGCTTATAGTCACATTAGGCAGAATCTGTCAGTGAATTAATTCATATTGATGGCTTAAATTGACTAAATTGTGCTATTACTCAGGTGTATTCTGCAGGGCAAAAGGAAACATGGTTTTGGTTAAAGGAATAAAGATCTAACGGTGGGTAAGTTTCTATTGCGACATAGGCTGTCACCATCATATCTCATATTCATTCATTTTTTGTTTCATCCAACACATCTTTATTGAACATCTGCTGTGTTCTAGGCACTGTTTTAAGGATTGTGCTGAGGATTTCATGGTTCGGCTTTAGGTAGACGCTGACGTGACCTGCCCTCGTCGTTGCATACTGTGGTCATCACACCCCTCCTCTGCTCAGATCCAGTGGTTTTCCGTCACAGTCAGTGGGATTTCCAAGACTGAACCTGATCTTGCCCAAGCTACTTCTCTCACCTTATTTCCTGCCTCTATCCAGCTTTGTCACTCCACTCCAGCCCCACTGACCCTTTCGATATTCCTCAAGCAAGCTAAGCAAGTACATGTTTAGGGATGCTGTATTTGCTATTCTGTCTGTATGAAATATTCTTTCCATAGGCATCCATGCGGCTTAATCCCTCATTTTTTTCGGGGCTCTGTTCAAATGCCATCTCGACAGAAAGGCTTTACCTGACACGGTACTGCTCCTTTAGTCTCTGTTCCCTTTCTTTGCTTCATTTTTTTCACAGCAGTAAACACACACACACACCCCTGAGTGTGGCTTTCTCTCCACTAGAATATAAACCTAAACTTCATCAAGTCAGGTATTTTGTTTTGTTTATTACAAGCACCTAAAACAGAGCCTGGGCATAATAGGTATTCAATCAATATTTGTAGGTTGTCGAGTCTCTGCTTCACTCGGAGCACCTACAACCCAGTTTTTCTAATCTTGGGTTCACGTTTCTTGCCCAACTAAACAAAGAGGGAATAGCTTTACTATACCAAACATACTTATTAAGGGAATTTCATCATAAGAAGTCTCAGTTACTTATCAAAGATACAACTAATACTAAGTCTGTTAAGTTCCCTTCCCAGAGCCCTGTTTTCAGGATATGTGGCCGTCAGGACTTTGGTTTGGCTCTGCTGTGATTTTTACATGCTGTTAATGTGTTCCCGACATATTTCAGAGACCAGGCTTGTCATTTACTTTGAGGGGTCCCATGAATTTCTCTCTTACACTTTTGAAATGAAATTTCAGAATTGATTTAATTTATTGTTTCAGTCAAAATGTATTTGATTTACAGATGTCTGATCCCTTAAAAACAGATCTAAAAAAAGAACGCTTCCGTAAGCTTCAGTTCTGGTTTTCCTGTCTCCTCCAAACAAGAATGAAGGACTTTAGAGACATTTTCCATAAGACTTTATTGTGTTAAAAACTTCGGTGCATGTTAAACTAAGTACATTGTATTTGCCTATGTTTTAAGGTTTGTTTCATCAGGGAAGTAGTTTAATCCACTAGCAAGTTGTGTATGCCTTTTCAGAATGTGATTATTACTCATAAAAGTGGTTTTAATTGAAAATTTTATGTCGTGAATAGCCTATAGCAATCTTAGATGCACATACCTATATTTATGTGTCTATAATTCATTTTTAAAGATTCCCCGTGCAACACTATTTTGAAATTACTAAAGGAGTTTTCTTTCTTTTTTTGTTATTCATCTGGGTAACTTTAAAAAATATCGCTGTTATGTTCAACTGTTGGCACTGTTGCAGGCAACTAAAAGCTTAAGAAAATTATTCCCTGTCTGTCCCCCCAAAAGCCACATCTAAAAAGGTCACAAAAGGAAACACACAATTCAAATAATCTCCATGCTGTATCTGAGATTAACTTGGACACAGATGTTTTAACTTACAGTTTGATCTGGCGTAATATATACATTTAACAAAATCCTGTTTTGTATTGCTTCTATAAACACTGAAGTCTGATAAAAGTATATTGATTTTTTTGCTATTTAAGAGCTTTTGAACCAGTGCTTAAAGCGGGTTGTCTCCAAGGCCTAAATTAACTCTTTCAGCTTTTGACTATGGTTTCCGTGTAGGGCTATGTGTGTGTACATGCAAGTATGTGTTTGTTTATGCTTGAAATGGATTAGAATGGCAAACCATTTTGTGGTCTGCAATATTTTACTTGCTAGGGATAATCATTAGACTTTGTTCTTGCTTTTTTTCTTAGAAGATGAAATGATTCAACACTGTTCATTACTGCTCATTTCCTAACCACACTGTAATCATTATAGGCCTAGATATTATCTGAAAAGTTACTGAAAATATTAATGCAACATGAATAGGGTTTTCCTCCCGCACTCTGGGCTTTTAAATATGGACATCATACTTCTTCCTCCTGGTCCTTAGGCCTTTTGTCCAACTGGCTTTAATGTGAGATCCTTCGAGGAAGTGACTCAGGAATATCAATCCAGTTTAAGTATGTCTTGCTTTCAGGGTCACTTTCGCACTCTCTTCTGCCTTGCCCAACATTCTGATTCACTGCAGGGTAGCTCCCCACCCTTGTGCAAGAGCGTAGAAGCTACCACAAGGGCAAGCAGGCCTATCCAAATTATTTGTGCCTTCAGATCAGAGTTGTGGTAACTTCTGGGGGAAAAGATATTCCAAAATTTAAAATATCAAAAGAATTAACACAACACCACAACCTTTTGAAGTTACAGAGACTGTTGCTAAGTGGAATCTCTTCTGATAGTATAATATAAAAAGATAGGTTCTGAATTAGATAAGACACTAGCTAGTATTGAGGACCTATTAGACTTGGTCATTTACAAAAGATCTTCACACTAGTGGTTTCACTTGAGCCTCAGTGTGACTTTCCCAAGTGTGTGTTTTAGACATCTCCACATTGCAAATGGTGACACAGTCTGAGAGGGGATAAGCGGGGAGGCAAGAGTCTGTAATCTGCAATGTTTTAAATTTCATAAGCCAGAAAGATCATCTGTCTCTCTGGGTATAATGGACAAACGAGCATTTAATTCAGTGGAAAGTTAGTCAAATGGCTATTTTGTGATGTTGGACCACATATTTTAATTTTTAAACTAATCAGTCGGGTACACAATAAGCATATGTGTAACAGTGATAATATTTATCTACCAGTAAATATATTTATTTGTCTTTTTAGTCTCTCTCTCTCTCTCTCACACACACACACACACACACACACACACACGTACACACCTTTCAAGGCCAGGGACAAAAGGAAGTGTAAGACCCCAAACTAGAAATCTGTAAAGTTTTTTGTGAAGAATTCTCTCCTGGCTGTAAAAATATTTCTTTAACAAAACTCGAAGAAAATAAAAATCTATTTAAATCTAAAACGGGTTTTTGTAAAGAGGATTTACTTCCCAGTTCCCAGATGCTGACTGCTTTGCTTCATCACCTACGCAGAGCGTCAGCATGAGGCATGGGCTGGCAGGTGGCGTTTTGGACAAGTTAAGGCTCTGGAGAAACTCAGGACATTTTCTCAAGTAAAGTTATTAGGTATTGATATCAAGATTACAGAAGTGTTCTACATAGGTTTGTGGAGATTTTCTTTGGTTTGTGTTTTATAAAAGGAAAATGTCCTTCCTTTAGCAGGAAACACTTAAATTCCTCAGTAAGGGAATCCTATCAGCAACAGTAGAAGGCAGGAGAAGTGAAATTCTGAAGGATGTGGGTTTCAGTCCCGGCTCGGCTGTTTCCTAACTGTGTGATCTTGGGTATGTTCACTTTTCTCTTTGATCCTCGGTTTTTCTCATCTGCAAAACATAAATAATAGCCTCTACCTTGAAGGTTGTTTAAAGGGTTGTAGAGACTATATGTATTGGCCCAGGATGACTTTTTAAAAATCAGGAATTTAATTTATACGCGGACTGGGACTTTGGATTGTGAAAAGCCTCATCGTAGGACATTCCTCCTGCTGGGGACACGTAACTCCATTACCCGAAATACCAAATAAGGGAGACTCAGGGCACAGAGAGTTTAGATTGTAAGGAGCAGCAGAATCCTAAGGAGACACTTCAGCCCCTCCTTTCCTCCAGTGGTTGCGGAACCTTTGGCAAAGACACTGTTCACGGGATCAGTAATGTGTGAAAAACCAACCTTTTGCTCAGTAGCTCTTCCCAACTGTCTTTGACTCATATCTGTTCATTTTACCCACCAAACTTGCTTTTATCATCTGCAGCTTCTTAAGAGCCAGCACGTCTCTGCAGGATTGAGCTGGATCAGATTCTGATTCTCACATCCCTGACAGAACTGTCATCTTCATTTCCATCACAGAATCTCGGTAGCTCTTCAGGGTGTCAGAACTCAGGGCTTCCCATCCTAGGCTGAGCTGGCACATCTGGGGCAGGGTTCCTTAGACTCGTGAACTGAGCAGCTTGGACTGACAGATCATTGAGAAGATGCAGGTGTGGGTTTGAATTTCTCCTGTGAGATCTCAATTAGCAGAATGTTGAATGATCATGAAAAAAAATGAACTTCGAATGAAGTCATTGATATCTGAGAGTTACTTTACAAGAAACAGTCAGACCATCTGATATCTTTGACCTGTGGTCTATTCTGACTGGAAAATGGCATGCAAAAGCTTTTACTCTTAGCCTTTAATCCTAACCTACATGATAAGATTAATACTGTTTTTCATTTGCTTATTTGGAAAAAATTAGTGGGCAGGAACTTGTACAGTGATTCTCTCACCGAAATCTAAAGTATGGTGTCGAGAGCTGATGATATGTAGCTTGCTTCTACTATTATCAAACCTTGTTGCATAGCAAGGAAAATGTAGGTTTCAAAAGAAATAACTCCACTGGAATAGTAGCTCAGTGGCAATTGTATTACATTTCAGAAAATGAGAATTTTCCTGGATAGCTGAGGTTGCAACAGCTTTTATTCTTAAGGCTGATTCTTTGTAAGTATTTTTGGTGGACATGTTGTATGTATTTCACTCTTTGCTTTTTAGCTAGAATGTTCTAAATAAAGTTAGCTTTTTTTTTCTAGAAAGGTAAAGTGTTAGCATTCTTGATATTTATTCTTTCATTTATTTATTCAACAGATATTTGCCGAGTGCCCATCCAGTGACAGTTATTGTATAAACTGAGTCTTCAAAAAAGAGGGCATAGCCATGTGGCTAATGGGGAGAAAAGAGTTCCTGCACCTTTCTCAGGGGAGAAATACTTTGAGAGGTTTGCAGAACTGAAATAGAGTGTGGTTAGAGCCTAGAGGAAGGAGGAGGATGGAACGATAGACTGTAATGCAGTTCAACTTGAGGGGCTCTTAATGAGCCTAGAGCTTGTCCTTAATTTATTGTCACCAGGCTGCCATACATTTTGTGATGTGTTTTTATTTTATGATGTTCTGATGTCGTTTCCTTCATGGTTGTTAATTCTTTGACTTTGCAGCAGTTATTACACATAATTCTTATAATTTTATCTTCTTTTCCCTCTAATTTGCTTTCTGTTGGGTTGAAGAATCAGATAACCAGACTAATTAGAATTATGTCTAAAGTGAGAGTAAAAAAGCTATGAGTTTGGAGAAGAGACAATCTTCTCTGGGCAAAATCTATATGTTTTTCCTTCTCGAACTCAGCTCTGTATAAGAGCTGGCTAGTGACCAAAACACTATGTAAGTACCCTTTCAGTCTATAATTTGATCTATAGTGGTTTCATAAAAGATCTTTAAAAATTAATTGCATCTTGTTGTGCTTTCCATAGTTAAGCTTGTTATAACTTAATTATCGGGAAGTGTTAACAACTTCTTGAAACAAACCCCCAATGCATTAATATTGACTAAGAGAAACTAAACAAAGTATTGAGGATCACTGTCAAAATGAGGATCAATATTTAATTATAAATCATCTATCCAATTAGATTTTTTTCCTCATCTGACTATAAAATATGAACTCAAGTGAAAATTGCAGTTTTGAATTCCACATGTAATGATTTCTGCACTTTGGAAATGCATGTGATTATTTTCCTATTCCAAAATTCTGTACTCTAAACTTTTGCATGAGTGCACAGTGAATGTGGACACACAACAGTTAACTCTGAGGGGTGAAGTGGTTTCTTCTATTCTCAGATCAGCTGAAACATTTGCCTCCAGTATTTTGAGCAAATTAGATGACCAAGAAAATGTTTGTTGAATGAATGCCTAAATGAATAAAATCCTTGGCTTGAATCTGGACTTGAGTGTTTGCTAAATGCATTAGGAGTCATCATCTAGCAGCTTTTCTGTCTTCAGAAAAGCTTTTGTCAGGCATCAGTTTCTTAAAAATAAAGTGTGAATTTGTGGTTTTCTAGAGTTCTCTGGGCTTATTTAGTAATGTGTAGTATGATATTGAACTGTCTCAGGAGAAAAGGGTTGGTAGGCAACACTTACACAGAAATAAAATCGTTTCAGACAGTGGTCAGCCACTGCAGGGTATTTGCAAAACAGCAATCAAACGACTTTTCTCCTTGTTTGGAGGATCAGAAGCTGTCTGCTTACCTCCAAACCTCACCCCTGGCTAATTGCAGGGGAGGGACAAGTGGAAGGCAGGGTGCTGGACAAGTGCTGACAGCTGTCCTGAATGTGGCATCTTATTTCCTGGAGGCCCAGGTCTGCTTAGCATTATACAGTACTTAGCTCTGGTCAGGATGTGGTCAGTGTTTGTTGGAAGGTGTATGAGAAATCGGCTCTCCGAGAGGAAAGCTCCACCAAATTTACACTGTAAATGCAAATTTAAGTGTGGAAAATTGCCTCTCAAAATTCAGGGCATGGGGGTGGGGGGGGCATTTAGAAAATTTACTGGTTGGACAGCAGTGAAAAATCTACTTTTGTTTCCCCAAGGAAAAAATCCATAAGGTCTATAGTCTATATTTGAAAAGAGATAAATTCATTCTTAGAAATACTTGGGGATCACGGGCTCTCCAATGGCTTGGGGTCATTCATCAGTGGTCAGATGATTCAGGAGAGCTTTGTGGGGGTCAGGGCAGGAAAGATGAGGAGCTGGGGCGGAGGGCCTTTTAAGGATCCCAGGTATATCTGTGTTGTAACAATCCTTGCAGCTCGTGAGGAAGTGGTGGAAATTACCTATTGAATGAATCAGTGCCTAGACTTAATTGGGATTATCTTCAGTTTAAAGAGCAGTGGTGGCAAAAGGCGTCCAGGGGAGAACCTTAACACTTGGGGGAGAAATTTATGATTTTAATCTCAGCATATTCCTGTGGTGTTTAAACTATGAACTCTTCCTTAAGAATAGCAGCTATGTTGATGATGGGTGAGGTCCCTTCTGGCTTTAGATTTCAGCGATGCTTTGGTAAATGAAGAACAAAGGGTGTGTCTGAGAAAGACCTGGCATGTCCCCTTATTTCTGAATCAAATGGTGTCATCGGCAGCATCCGTTTTGGCATCAAATGTCTGTGGAGCGAGAGGAGACTGGATATAAGCCATGCGGTTAAGCGGTTCATCCTGATGAGGAGAGCCGTCCCCTGCGTTGTTTGGAGAGTGGGCTGAGAAGCCCCGGGACCCAGGAAGGAGCTTAGAATGACGAAAATGCTTCCCCTCACAACGTGTGAGCACAGATACTTGCTTTTTGTCTAAACTTGAGCCATGACCTCTCAAAACCGCTTGCTCAGCCTTTCTTAATACCAGAGCAACTTAAAAACAAATCATATCTTTTACCAGCCTTGCATAAAGCACGTCCTCTGGGCCCCGGGCTTTGACAGGATTCATTCCGAAATGGTCCTGTGTCATACAACCTATAGAGCAGATTTGTTACTTGTGTTACAGAAAAATCAGACAAGATTGTCCAGAGTCCAGCTGTGGATCTTTAGATTGTCGTCATGTTACTCAGAACAGAACAACTGTTTGAATCAAAGCCAAAGATGTCCTTGAATCATTTGGTATCAGGGCATTAATGAGCTCTGCAGACATTTCAAATTCCTTTTCCTTTCCTTCTCTCCCTCCCTTTCCACCTTAACCAGGTGCGGCTTAATCCAGTCTATTTCCCCCTAAGTAATAAGCGGTAACACACACATATGTACACACACATACATCACATTTATGTGTAATGTTTTTGTATTATCAAGTCAGTTTTCAAAGTAGTTTTTTTTTTTTTTAATAAGAGCGAAATGCTTTACTGACCGGTTTTTATTAATAGGTATGTAAACACGGAGCTTCCATTTTCCCTGTATCCTAGGGTTTAAAGAGATGGCAGGTACTTTGATGATCCGTTAAGCCAACTCTCAGTTGTTGGCGATGGGAAAACTGAGGCCCAGAGTTTGAAGAGATTCACCCACGGTCGCACAGGTAGTGGCTGGTAGGGCTCGACTTGAACCAGGCCGTTGAACGGGTGTTCTTTCCCCTCGAGCACATGATAAGTGAGCTTTATTCGTATTTCTCACTTCCTCTATTTTCCTTCGCTTAAAATCATATGTTATAAGTGGTCTCATTTCATGCACCTATGGTGTTTTCTTCTTCTTGTTTTTTGTGATGAATTTATGAAATTGTATAATTCTGAAATCATATGTTATGTGAACATGTAATTTCTGTCTGTCTGTTATGCTTATTGCTCTCCCTGCCCCACATCTGTCTGATGAACTCATAGGTATGACCAGGGCTCAAGTCCTCTGCCAGTCTCTGTGCCATGTAAACCCTTCACTGGAGAGTCACCCCCCCCCTCACCCCTGGCAGCCTGTCCCTCCCGTGTGCCCTACCCACCCTTTGTGTATGTCTGTGAGCACTCCTTATATTGCATTATATTTATTTATTTGTGTGTCTCTCTTTACCCCCAGTTCCATAGTATAGAGAATAGAATTCTTCGCAGAACAAACCTTTAAATAATTTAAAAACCCTGTAAACGTTTATTCCTAATTTGGTTTCTGAATATGTGGGTCATCTCGAAGGAGGTCCCGTTAGCTCAATCTCCCCACAGATCTTTGGTGAATCCATTTTCACTTTCAAATAACTGATATTTGCTGAGCACCTGGCACTAAAAATGACCATAGGAGTTGCTCCTACAGACATCATCTCATTACAGCAATCCTTACATCATCCTTAGAGCAATCCTGGGGAGTTACGTTGTCCTACTCTGTGCGTGGATATAGAAACTGAAAAGCAGCAAGTACCCATCTTGACCAAGATTTATTGAGTAGCTGAATCTGAAATTCAAAGCCAGCCTTTGGAATCAACATTCAAGACTTTTTCCCCCCCATTACATCCATTCCTGTCTCATTCAGCACTTTTTTCAGTATGCTTTATACTTCAACACAGCATAAGAATGGTTTGTAGGAGTCACTGGTGGCCTAGTAGTTAAAGATCTGGTGTTGTGACTGCTCTGGTAGGGTTTCAGTCCTTGGCCCAGGAATTTATGGATGCCACTTGGGGGAAACCAAAAAAAAAAAGGAAAGAAAGAAAAAGAAGAAAAAAAGAGTGGTTTGTAGTTGGGTTGGAGGAGTTGGGAGAGATTTTGGGGGGTAATTCTTTGGATTGTCTGCCCAATATATATTTGTTCAAAAGTCACTGCCACCAATTTACAGCTTGTCTGAGCTAACTTCTTACCATTCGGCTTTTTTTTTTTTTTTTTGGCTGCACCCATGGCATGCAGAAGTTCTTAGGCCAGGGATCATACACACACCACAGCAATGACAATGCCATTAATTGTTAGGCCACCAGGGAACTCCCATCAGCACATTCTTTTTTTAATAGGAATGAGTTCAATATTCTAGCCACTGGAAGATAGCGCTTCATTATCTAAGGATAACAGAGAAGGGGAGATGGCATCTGAGTTACTATTTGCTTCAAAACATAGAGATTGTCTAGTAGCTTCTTCCCACTAAATTCTTTGTCAGAACTTTTAATCAACATCAAACATAAACCTCAAGTACTCTTTTTCCTTCCTTTCACCTCAGAAGTCCTCTTGGTTCTTTAAGGAGCCGTATATTGAAGGATAAAAAGGAAGAGAAGTTAACAGTCTCTTAGATTCCCTCAAGTTGGATCACCTGTACCTGCCCAGTCTGTCAGGTGTAATGCTTGTCCTTTGTTGTGAAAAATAGACATTATTGCTGAGCACAGTCGCTCTCACTGGGCATTTGTCAATTGGTACCGAATAGTAAAAGGTGAGCCCTTTTATTTACATAAAGATAAAAGATGAGGCTCATAAAGTTCATTTAGCTTTCTGAGCAACTCAGCTCTAAAGGCGGAGCAGAAGTGTGTTTTAAAAAATTAAAAGTAATGAGAAGTTTTTATCTGTTGGTAAAATGGCAGCTTGAAAGTTGAACGTTAGCTTCCAGCTTTGCAACTTTTGGTTATTAGCTCTATTTTGATGTCTGCCTTGCAGCTGTCAGATTAGAGTGGCAGGTTTTGGAAAGGCAGGCAAGAAAGAAGCTTAAGGAAGGGGTCTGCCCTCACCAGAGGGAAATGCTTCTTAGCTACAGTTTAAAAGCCTCTCAGAAAGCTGCCTCCCGCCTGTTGAGAGCAGAGAACACGTGAATCAGGGAAATCGGAAGGTTCTTGGAGACCTGAGCGTTACTGCAGACCTAGAATGTGGAAGTTACAGTGAAGTCGGAGGGGAATGCTGTTCAGAATGGCTGCTGGGCAGTATAGCCAGGTAATCAGCCAGGCCAGAAGGAAGGAGTTGTCAGTGCTGTCCTCATTTTATTTTATTTTATTTGCCTTTTGTCATTTTAGGGCCGCACCCGCGGCATGTGGCGGTTCCCAGGCTAGGGGTCTAATCGGAGCTGTAGTCACCGGCCTACGCCGCAGCCACAGCAACGCAGGATCCGAGCCGCCTCTGTTACCTGCACCACAGCTCACAGCAACTCCGGATCTTTAACCCACTGAGCAAGGCCAGGGATCGAACCCGCAACCTCATGGTTCCTAGTTGGATTCGTTAACCACCGTGCCACAACGGGAACTCCGCTGTCCTCATTTTAAAGACAGATGTTTGGCCGAGTTTTGTTAGAGCCATTGTTTTCAAATCTATTTCTCATCATTGAAACTCTTTTATCAAATGAAGTACCGTATGTAAAACTGATTTTAAGAGTTACTTTGGTTGAAATAGGGGAGAGGGCTGGATCGCAGCTTCCTAAGCTTCACCTTTCCTCCTATAGCAGGTCCTCCAGCATCAGATTTCTTTGAGACACGGTTTGGAAACCGTGCAATCACATCGGGAAGTACTGGTGAGCGCCCCGATCATCCTGCTGTTCTGAGGCCAGGAAAGTGAAACTCAGTCTAGTGGTTCTCAAAGTGTGGCCTCAGACCAGTAGCATCAGGATCACCCAGAAACTTAGCAGACTTGCAAATTCAGGGTTCTAACAAGACCTGCAAGTGTCGGGACCACCACAATTTCAGAATCATTAGTGGAGCACTGGGTCAGATGTTTAGAATTCTCAGACCAGTTGTGTATCTGGGCCCTCAGAGGAGCACACACCAACATGAGATGGAACTTGTAAGGCTTCTAGCAGAGGAAACACCTGTGAGAGAGAAGCATGTGGGAGCTGGGAAAGGCTAGGAGAGCTGCCCGAACTCACGCACATCTGTCGTGAGCGAGGGAGAGAGGGAAGGGTGGTTGGGCAGAAATATCTTAGAATGTTAGTTCTAATATCTGGTCACTTCCATTGTTTGTTTATTCTCTTAAAAATGTTCTATTTTTCTGAAAAAATTTGGAGGGGGTAGGAAGTGGTATTAAGTCAATTTGGGTGGTTTTCTGGTCATTATGAATGATCTATTGCAGAGACTCTATTTTTGTATGTTCCTCTGAAGAGTACTGTTTTTTAAAAACAGGCACTGAATTTTGCTGGATGCAGACTTCAAACTCTGTCCCCTTTGCGCCCCAAATCTTAGTTCAGTGCTTCTTACCCTCAACTGTCAGTGCTCTCTACGCACAGTTTAGGGGTCAAGTTCAAAGGCTCCTGCTTTCTGCCTCTCTCCTTTCTGGGAATCCCCCTTCACTTTCCAGGAGCTGTAGTTTCCTTGAGTTCTGTCCTCTGGCTTTTCAGGCCAGTAAGACTGAGTATGTTTTCTGGAGTTTTTTCTTCCTCTTATAGGCCTGACCATTTCAAAAATTTGTTTCAGTTCTTTGCTTTAAATATTTAGTTGTGTTGTGGTTTCATATATCCAGATTCATGATTAGTCTTTATGCATATTTTTAAAACTAAAATTTACCTTTATCATTATTTATCTCCTTAACCTCTCAGTGTTTTGTCCTCAGATTTCACTGTTTTTGTATTAATATTGTTACTTCTGCCTTCTTTCTTCTTTGCACTTACCTGTCTTTTCACTCATCTTTTTGTATTAACTCTATTACTTTGTTTTGACTTAAAAAGATTGTCTTTCAGTCTCTTTTTAAATGGGAGAATCATAGTTATTTACATTTATTTTACCTCTGATATATTTAGTAGGTATTTTTCCCCATTTTGCTTTATATTTAATATTTATTTCCTTCTTTCCCCTTTTTGAAACATTTATGTTAATTTTCTGATGTGGTAATTTATTTACTTTATTCTCCTTTTTAAATTAGTTTTCTATTCTTTAAGGGTTTTCCTCACTTTCCAGGGCTCATAATCTTACATGTATTTCTCTATTATCACATGAAATCAGGACAGCAAAATTTCTTTTACCAAAATACTCTATTCTAAGATGAATGGAACCTATAGAAAACCTTTGCTGTCGTTCCTCTTTCTACATATTCTTATTCCAAACTCTAGGTTGTACCTGAGATGATGTAATAGTGTAAATTCTGGAGTTTATTAAAATTTTTCTGATGGTATATGTCTTCTTTCAGGAGTATTTATGCATGTATGTATGCATTTATGATTTCTTCCCATCTAGTTTTAGTGTGATATAATTGGTGTACATCACTGTCCAAGTTTAAGGTATAATAGCATAATGATTGACTTACATACATCATGAAATAATTACCATGATAAGTTTAGTGAACATCCATCATTTCATATAGATACAAAGTAAAAGAAAAAAATTTTTCTATTCTTAGGAGTTTCACAGCAGTTTGAGCCTTATGCTGATTTTTTTTTTTGCTTCTGATTATTTAAAAACTATAAATATTTATTTTATTGCTTGAGCATAATATGCCTTTCAATTGGCTTGCATGTTCATAAAATCCTAAGAGGCTTTAATATTCATGCTATAATGGAGGCATTATTTGAAGATGTCCTGGTGAGTTCATTCATTCATTCATCCATCCCTTCCTTCCTTCATTCACTCTTCTTGTCGATGTCTACTTCTTGAACCGTATCTATATTGTAGACACAGAGTTGTCTTCTGCCCTAACATAGTGGTTCTCAAACTTTAGCCTGCATCAAAATCATGGGGGGGGGGTCTCTTAAAACAGAGGTTGTTGCCTGCCCCCCTCTCCCCCAGCGTTTCTGGTTCATTAGGACCACTCTTTGTCCACTAGAGTCATCACTCACTCCGGTTTACCAGGGTCAGCTCCAGTTTTACCACTAAAACTCCCACATCCCTAGAAATCCTTCGTCTTGGGCCAGCCGGGATGACTGGTCACCCTAAGTCAAACGTGTTTAGCTGTGCATGAGAATCCCCTGAGAAACTTTCTTGATGCTTGGCCCTCTCTGTCCCAAGTGTTTATTTAATGGTTTCAGAGGATATTAGCGGTAGCTGAATGTTTAAAAGCTCTCTAGGTGATTCTGATCAGAGGTTTATTAATCATCGCTCTAATTAGGAGCCTCACTCCCATCGGAAGGCTTTTGCACTGGTTACTTCTTTGCCTGGAATGTACTTCCTCTTTAGTGGTTCTCGTTCCTGGCTGTCCATTAGATTGGCTTGGGGACATTTAAACACTACCAGTGCCCGGGCCATACCATCTAAACCCAGTGAAGTCAGAGTTTCTGATTCTTTAACTCTCCAAGTGATTCTCATGGGTGGACAAGTTGAGAAGCATTGTGATCTTTGCATGGCCGGTTCCACTCATTCAGGGAAAAAGACCCATCCCATCCCCTCAATTTAAATTAGTTCCTCAACCCTTTCCTCTAACGCTTTCTAACAGCACATATTACTTTCTGATGTTTTCTTCTTTCTTTAATTCTCTATTTGTTTATTTTCTGCTCCCTATCCCAAGTAGAATGTAAGCTTCATGAAAGCAAGAACTCTGTGCTGTTTATTACCATATCCCCCAGATCTCAGAAAGGCTTCTAGACCATATAATCACTTGATAAATATTAGTTTATTCCTGCAATGTGCCGGCCGCTGTGTTAGGCCCCAAGGGCAGTATAATAACGAACAACTATAGTAACAACAGCAGACCAAAAAAAAAATAGTGCTCCCTGCCTTCATAGAACTCACAGGACTACTTTAAAAACATTTTGTATTATTCTTTGAGAACCTCAGAAAAAAATCATGGTTAAACCAATAAAAGGGAAACATTTCACCACATAAAAGCTGCCCCCGGCATCTCTTCACTGTAGTTATCAGCAACACACTTACACAGTTCAGCGGACTCGTGATTTATAGAAGCTGAAATGCCATTCAACCCTGCCCTCTGACCACCTGAGCTGTGGTTTCCGGGCTCTGCGATTTCTTCAGCCTCCCCTGCAGCGTGGTGCTTACCAAGGAGCCGTGAGACAGTACGGCTTCCTCCCCACTCCTGGCGGTCTAAACCGGGGCCGAGCCTTCCTGCTGTGGTCGGGCTACAGGAAGTACTCTGCAGTCCCTCAGCGCAGCCAGACAGACACATGAAAGGGCCCGAGAACACACACAGAGAAAACACATAAACAAGTGTACACTCATCCATTTCTACAGAAACAGACATAAATGGAGCGGGGCTGATTTAGCACATGGAGTGTCTAGATTCTGGAGGGTTGAGTCAGGAGACAGTGACTAAGTCTTTAGAAATTTCAGGGAAGGGGGAACTCGGCTGGGAGATCAGGACTGGAGCACCGTAGGCCAAATGAACCCATGTGCAGAGTCTGAGAGTCGTAACAAAAGGCCAAAGCAGGCAGTCACTTTTTGCTGATCTTAGGGAGTCCCGCCTCAGTTGGGGCAGGATGGGTTTAAGGAAGTGGAGTCAGCATTTCTTCATGATATCTTTCCTTCTCGGATAATTCATCTTTCTGGGTCAAGACAAAGGGCTTCTTTTATTTATAATGTGTATGTGGTAACTTATTCAGCCATTTGAAACAATCTTGTAGTCGCTGTAGACACCTAAGGAAACAAACCTCAACTTGGACTAGATTTATTATATCTTTAATTATTAAGCCACTAGAAAAGCTTAGTCTAGAGTTTCATTTTTTGTAGTACAAACTTGTAGAAAGAAATCCATTAGTTGATTGAAACCTGAGTGTGAACAAGATACATTTTCCATACTCAGTACACATAGTATATCTGACTGTTGGGTTGCCTGTGTAAATGAGATGACAAACTCTTTATTTGCCAAAATGTAGTGACTGTTTGACTTAAAAATATGCCCTATGAGCATTTAAAATATTAATGTTTTTAGTGAAAATAGTGTAGTGGAAGTGGTAGAAGACTTGTAGCTTGTATAACCTCTATCTAGTTACACTGTCATCTGAATCGCTGTGTGGGCCCAGTACCCAAGGTGTCCCGTTAAAGGCCCAGCTGGAATCCCCAGAAGTCCTAGGTGGTGTATCAGGCCCTGCCCTGCACTTTGGAACTGGAGGAAGAAATCAGTACACCGTGATGCCACAAAGCAACGGCATTCAAATGTGATGGATTAAGAAGAAGGCACATGGCATGTCTCATGCAATTACAACTAATTCTTGATTAGTTATAATTGCAGATTTGTGTGATGATGTACTTGCACTAGGAAAGATAGTGCAGTTGTTATAAGACAATTTCTTTAAGCAGCTTCAGGAAAAAGACTTGTTTATTTTGCTGTTATTCTATCTTTATTTTAATACAAGTGTGTTATATTCCAGGTACTGTTATGGGCATTAGCTATAAAATGGTTATTATTTTTTTATTTTTTTTTTAGTTTATAATTAAGTAGAGGAGGCAGGACATTAAAAACTTTATAATTACTGGTATGGTCTTACATGGCTAAAAAGGGTGCTAGGAGAGACTGCTGTGAGGCTATAATTTAAATGAGAGATGGGCGGCTAAGGGACATTTAAGCCTAGAAGGATTTAGCCAGCCAAAGAGTGCTTTACATTTCAGCATTCCAGAAAATGTGCAGACCTCCGATACTTTATGTTGTACTTTCAAAACTAAAGGAATACGATGGACAGTAACTTGTTTTAGTTTTTGTTGTATTCTTGGAGAAAGATATAGGAATTAATTTTTCCCCTAAAATATGGTAATTGTGGAGGAAGTCTAAAAGGGGGTTACTTTATTTTTGTTTCAAAATTGTGATTTTTATCCCACACATTTAATACCCTGCCTCCCAAATGATGTGTGTGTGTGTGTGTGTGTGTGTGCATGCGCGCGCGTGCTTGCATAATCTTTTTCCTGATGCATATCGGGTAAAAGACTGTATTTGCACAGGAAATAAGAAATAGGAAAACCCACAGGCTAGAATATTTGAATAATTTCTGCAAGATGTAGTACAAATAGGACCTAATTTAGAGAGGTTCTGCTCGGCCTGCCGTTTACAGCAGGGGAGGGAAAAGTCTACCTAGAAAGTAGTTGGAGAAAATCTTTTTTTTTTTTTTTTTTTTTTGCTTTTTAGGGCCATACCCATGGCATATGGAAGTTTCTCTTTGACTACAGCCGCTGGCCTGCACCACAGCCACAGCAACACAGGATCTGAGCCGTATCTGCAATCTACACCAGATCCTTAACCCACTGAGCAAGGCCAGGGATCGAACCCACATCCTCATGGATCCTACTCAGGTTTGTTAACCACTGAGCCACGAAGGGGACTCCCTTGGAGAACATCTAAAAGAGTCTCGAATCACCTCCATGTTTGCAGAGACTAGTCTGTGAAGCTGAAGAAACCACTGGGCACCTAAGTACATGTCACCCTTCCCGCCTGACTAGCCTGGAGTAACAGAACTTCAGGAAGCAATCTTTCTTCTTTACACTTTGGTACAGAAAGTATTGCACAGGTACGTACACACAGTCTCTCACAGAACCTACTGTAAATTCCAATCCTGGATAAGCGTACACCATTTTTTATAAGGATAAAGAGGGAAAAGTCTCTAGAAGAGATTTCTTCCAGAAATACTAAGCAAATGTAAAAATGCCTTTATTTTTCCTTGCGTGGAAAGTAGGTCATCACAGACTGTGAACCTACACTACAGTCTCGTCCGGAAATGGAGTCACCCCTTCAAAGGGCCACCCTGATAGGACTGTGAAGTGTATGTACCCTTCACTGATACAATCTAAGTGTATTTCCTAATCGAGGGCGTATTAACAAATTGTCTAATGATTTTAGTGTCTCTCAACAATGATGTATTTGAATTTCATTATTATATTTCATAAACGGAACTAAAGTTTAGTCACTGTTTGCCACTAAACAGTAATGAAGCCATAGGGTCTCAGGGCAAGAGTGTTTTTTGGGAGTTCCTGTTGTGGCTCAGCGGTAACAAACCTGACTGGTACCTATGAGTATGTGGGTTTGATCCCTGGCCTCGCTCAATGGGTTAAGGACCCGGCGTTGCCGGGAGCTGCGTTGTAGGTAGCAGACGTGGCTGGGATCCCATGTCGCTGTGGCTGTGGTACAGGCCTGACAGCTGCAGCTCCTGTTCGACCCCTAGCCTGGGAACTTCCATATGCCGTGGGTGCGGCCCTAAAAAGACAATAAAGAAATAAGCAAAAGACTGTTGTTCGTTCATAAAAGTGCTGTGAACATTATTCGTAAATTGAGTATTTGATAGTCCTTTCTTTGTAGGTACTAGTGTTTAATTTGTCCTGAAGGTACACTGTGGCCCAAGCACTGAGATAGAATTTGTTGACACTGCTACAGCAAAGGACTTTTACTGAAGGCCTATTCCTCTTCTGCCACTTACTGCTGCAAATGCAAAGTCAGGTTGCTGGGTCAGAGCAAGGGCTCCAGAGGCAGATAGCTCCAGCCTTCTTTAGCCTCTTTGCCTCAGTTCCCTCATCTCTACATTGGGGCGATGCATACTGCTTCTTGCCTTGGGCAAACTCTTAGTTCCGTGCCTCTCACAGAGTGCATGCTCAGTGTGTATTAGCTCTCTCTCCAAAAGGGTTAGGAAAGTAATGATTTAATGATGTCAATATGTGGCACTTTCTATAATAATAATAATAATGCTGATATTGTTCATTTTTTCCTAGATATTGTCATTTTTTTCCACAAAGAACCTTAGGTTAGCTCTATTTTATTGATAACTATAACTTCCTTAAAAACTAAACCAACACAAAAACAAAAACAAGAAACCTGACTCTGTAAATATAATCAATAAATATGATTTATTGAACACAAAAAGTGGCAGCTCGATAACTTACTTTACAGCATTCTACCCTTAAATAGAAGTTAAGTGGTTATCTGAAACTTTTGAAAACAGGTTCACTAAATGAAGAGGTATATCAGTAAAGAAAGATATGCTTTGAAAACCTTGAAACCAATAAAACCAAGTAAAGAAGAAAGGTTAAAAAAAAAGGTTAAGATATACCTGTCATAAGACAAAAAGTCTGAACTTTCCTGGTTAGTTTGAAGTGCAAGAAATTTTTTTTTCTTGAATATAGAAGGAGAGGGATTTTTCTTGTACTCTAAAACTATTCTATGCTTCTTGCATAGATCTTTCCTTGACTCTTCTAATAAATACATTTCAGCGTTACTTATTTATCTTAAAGTGACCCCTTTAAAGTCAAACATCCTCACCATTGATAATTCAAATGCTACCCTCCCTGGAATTGTCTGATGCTATTTGGTGACACTGAGTCAATGATTTTACTTAAACACCCAGACAATTAAGCTTAAAATCAGTTCTCAAACATACCAAATCAAAAAGAATGTTTCCAAATTAAACCAATGGCTCTTTTTGTATCTGCAGCATGCTTTAATTTCTACCGCATATGTGTAAATTGGCAAAGTACCTTAAAGGCTATAATAATCCTGATGGCTTGGAACCAATGTTTTACCATCATTGAACAAGTCCTGAGCCCATCTATCCTGAATCTTTGGATAAAGACAGAACTGCATCCTGCCATGCACCTGGTCAGTTGTGCAATGCTGTCCAATGAACAGCTGCTAACAATAAGGGTATTGTGTTTATGTAACACAGTTCAGGACCTGATGGTTAGTCTCTTGATAAATGGTGAAACACTGGGGAATATCCTCTTGCCAGGATGCCTGCTTCATGGAAAATACTGTGTCCACGTTGAACTGTGCCCTTAAATCTTTATATGACTCGGTGGACTTGGGTTCTGAAAGATCGCATTAGCCTTCCCAATTGGTTTTGAGGGGATGAAGTATCTCTCAGCCAAGGAATGGCCATATAGTGTTGCAGCGAATGTAATTTTAGCAACTGTTTTCTGTAGACTTGTTTTACCATGTTAACAAAAATCTGTATTATGTTTCTTCCCATTGATGTGGGTGTGTCCTTGTGTGTGTATTCAAGAGAGGCTTCCGTTTGTTGAGTGATCTTCATGCAAACATCTTGGAGTGCTTTACAAAAGAATTTTAAAAATTAAACCAAACAGGATATGAAACTGTGCTGCCAAACAAGTAAGTCTTTAGGCATGATTTAAATTTAGTTAATGACATAAAGAGCTAAATCTGTGAAAGGAAGCAAGTTCCTTGGATCAGAGAAAAAGAAGCAGAAAACAGATACTCATATTTTGTGTAAGTCTTCATTTGAGTAGCTCCAAAAATGTTCTTTCAGAAGTGCAGTTGGAAAACCCCAGGCTAAGTGAGTTCCAAGGAACAGTATTTTAGGGAAAAGGACCAGATCATGGCTCCTGTGTGCATAGCGATCTACAGATTACAAAGCATTTTCCAGCCTTTATCTCATTTGCTTGTCACAAAACCCCACCAAAGTATTTAAGATCTGTGTTGTCCCATTTTGCAGTTGAATAAGCTGATGACAGGAGAAATTAAGGGATTATCCTAAGGTCACTCCACTAAGAAGTGATAGAGCTAGGATTCTAATAGGTCTCTTGGTCTAAATCTGGTGTTCTGTTTACAGTACCATGAGTCTGTGGCAGATAATTGACCCTGGATACTGTCATAGTTCTCTGTCTCTGATGTAACAGCAATGACTGTCTTCCCAGGATGATAGGGCATTCTGCTCCCTCTCAGGAGGGACTGCTGACATTCTAAGTGGGAAATACAAAACCAGGGTCTTCTAATGCCAAGTGCCTTGCAGATGATACCATGGCTTAATCCTTTCATAACATTTACACCGACTCTGATGCTTTGTCTTTCAAGTCACCCTCCAGCAGTTCCCAGAATCCTGTCTGAGTAGAAGCAGTCGGAACAATCTGAGCATCAGTTGTCAGTGTCCTGGGTAGCGTCTCCTGACTGTAGATTGTCGTGGGGAGAACGGGGAATTCTTCGTGAGCTCCTTGTCCTTTGCTGAATTGGACCAAGTGTGGTCATTCTAGAACCTCTGAAGGTTCTATGAACGTTGTGGTGTTAGGGAGTCGTGGCCATGTATCTGAGGGGTGGGTGATGCAGTATGTGGATTTGATGCTTGAGACGTTTGGTGTCCTTACGGCAGGTCATTCAGAATTGACTGCGCTACTGCTGGCAAGTGTTGTTGTGGTGGTTTTATTGCCTTTTCCTCTAAAAACACATTTGATTTAAGAATGTATATAAATGTATAACTGAATCACTGTGTTTGTTGTACAGCAGAAATTGACAACATAGTAAATCAACTATAATAAAAATAATTGAAAAAAAACTACATTTGATTTCCCACCCAAGATTTCGACTTTAAAAAGTCTGCATTTTCTTCGATATTCCTTTAACTTCAGACAAGGGTGAAAGAACACTGTTCTGTGCCTTTGTCCATCTTTCGGCAAAACACATGTGGCAGAACCCAGTTAGTGACTGAAACCATTTCTCTGTAACCAGCTTCTGGAACAGGTCACTCAGGCCAAATATAAGCCCAGCTAATGCAATGGAAAATGAAGAGGCACCATTAGGGCAGTTAGATCCTTGCAGAAAGTCAGTAAACCTAAGAATGTTACTTTTTATTTACATTTCCGTATAGTTTGTGCAGATTTTTGCCTTTCTGCTGAATTTTAAAATATTAATGTGAAGGCTTTGGTTATCTTGCCTTCAGCCAATAAATACAGTCTGTCCAGAAGATTTATATGACTTCCATATGTCATTTGAGCATTCGAGACAGGAAGACAAACCATCCCGCGTGGACCCATCAGGGATAAAGGATAGCTGGAATGGGGTTTCCAAACTGGCTGCATTCCCCAGTCTAGCCTCCTGTATGGGCACTCGTTCCCTCATCCTTCAGTCACTCCTGTGATGATTTATTTCTGGCTGCACTGTGCTAACCTTTGGACACTGCCTTTATCTCAGTATCACTTTGACTGCCTGTTGGCTATCCATCTATTCATTTCTTTCAGCTTGACTTTGCATCTCAGCTCCTACCTCTGGATTTGCTCTAACACCTACCTTTGCCAATCTGCCCTTAGTTTGATCTGCTTGGAGTATCTGTTTTTCAGATGCTTCTCACGTGACTGTCCTTCGTGTGTCACCTTCTGCAACGTGACTCCCTGTATTTATTCCTGTTCCTTGTTATTTGGTTTTTCCACGTCTCAATGTGTGTTATGTCCCTCTGTATCTAGCACTGTGCTTGATGCTCCAGAAAGAGTATAAAAAACTAAAAGTTGGGGTTCTGCCCACTCTTCTATCTACCAGGAATTTTTGTATTATCTATGTCCTAAAATTTCAGTGATCTACTTCTCTACTAGCCAGACCGTGGTTAATCGCTCTTTCTTTTAAAGCCCTTTAGCATTCGTTGTCCAGGTGCCTGGGATCACCTGAAAGATGTTGCATCATTGCTTCATGTTTGTATTATGATAAGCTCTGGTAAGACAGGTCTTCAGATTGTTACTCTTTGGCAGAGTGTCTTGAACAGAATAGATGCTCAGTGCTTGCTAATTAGTTTTATATGGACTATTGAGACTGTGCACTGAAAAACTGAGACTATGATGATATCATAAGACCTAGTTATAAATGGAACTATCTAGTTTTAAGTGTTGAGTAGTGTTGGCCAATAGAAATCTCCGTGAGGATTGAAATATTCTTCATCTTTATTGCCCAGTATGACAGCCATTGGCCTTATTTTCCTGCTGAGCACTTGAAATATGGCTGCTGTGACTGAGGTTGCATTTAAATTTATTTAACTGTAGTTAAATTAAAAATTTAAAAACCACGTGTAGGTAGTGGCTACCAGATTGAATAACGCATGCTACACGAATGTGGAGAGTAGAAAGGTCAAGGTAGACTGTGAGTTGGGATGGTTCTCATGGAGGCAGCTGAACTTGGGTCTTGAAGATGGGAAGCAGAAAGAAGGGGAGGTGTATTTTAAGTGAAGGAATGTAGCAGAAGCTCTGAGGTGATTAAAGATGTTATGTTTGGGATCAGTTTGAAGACTTGAATTAAAGCAGAGTTTGAGAACTAGAGATAATAGTAATAATAACAGCAGCCACTTATTGATACTACAAGCCATGTACTAATTAAATCTTCCCAGTGCTGTGACTCAGAAAATATAATTTGCCCAAGGGTATAAATTAGTATAAGGCAGACCTGGGATCTGAACTGAAACTCTGTCTAGCTTAAAAACCTAAACTCTTGTGTTGCCTGGTGGCCTAGTAGTTAAGGATCTGGCGTTGTCATTGCTATGGCTCAGGCCGCTGCTGTGGTGCAGGTTTGATCCCTGGCCTGGGAACTTCCACATGCTGTGGGTGTGGCCGAAAAAACCCAACCCTACACTCTCTTAACCAGTATACTATACTGTTACATGCTCTGACATGTCAAGAAAGACTTTCAAGTAGAAAATAGCCCAAATGTCCATCTGATAAATGGATAAACAATGGAATACATCCAATCAGTGGAATACTACTAAGCAATATGAAAAGTAACAGAACTAGAAATAAATGTAACAGCTTGGATGACTCACAAATGCATAGAGCTAAGTGAAAGAAGCCACATGTGAAAGGTTACATACTCTTTCATTCCATTTGTATGATATTCTAGAAAAGGTGAAATTATAGGGACAAAAACAAGTCAGTGGCTGCCATGAGCTGGGGCTGAGGGGCAGGGGTTGATTATAGAGAAACAGGAGAACTTGGGGGGGGTAATGAAAATAGTCTATATTTTGATTGTAGTGATGGTGACACGATTATGCATTTTGTCAAATCTCACAGAACTATGACCTAAAAAGGGTGAACTTTACTATATGTAAATTGCACTTCAGTAAACTTGGCTGAAAAAGAAAGAAAGGCTTACAAGTAGATCCAAGTTTATTTTCACAAAGGCAGGTGGGAATATGGTTGTTTATTCTAACTCAAGCTATTTAGAAAAATAAATAATTCTCAATTTTTTGTGCCTAAATATATCTTGATATTATATATATTACACACACACACACGTAATAGAGAAAAATCATGTAGGAACTGAAGACTCTTAAAAGAAACCCACGTGTGTGTGTGTGTGTGTGTATGTGTCTAAAGCAGTTAAATTTGTGTTTAACATGAGTTGACACAGTGAATGTTTACTCAACTTGGTGTTTATTTGCCATTGGCATGGGAAAGAGGGTGGAGGTGGAAGAGCAAGAGATATTTTAATTAAACCTGAATGGTAAGATGTCATATGATTTATTCCATTTTCCTTTTATTTAAGTGAAAAATAACTACCATATGAAGTCATCAGCCCTTTTGAAAGCTTACTTAAAAATTTCCCAATGCCTAATGTAGTTCTTGTTTTCACAATGAAACTGTTTGTATGAGACAATAGTATTCTGGATATGTTTTTGCATATAGTGATTTCCTCCTTTAACATTTCCAAGAAAACTGTCTTGCAGTATTATCTAAAAAAGGTTTACATGACTTGGTCTTCACTCACTTTGTTGTGTTACCAGAGATACATGTCATTTCTAGGCAGAGGGGATGTCAGAATATTTTACAGCCAACTTCATTGTCTATGAGCAGATAAGGGGTTATCTTTGTTTTATAACTGAAAAGGAGACATGCAGAGTAGTTAAATGACTTTCCCATGGTCAAATTTTAGTGCTTAGAGTTTTATACTTAAAGAGTGATTAATCTTAATAAAGAACTATAAATAAGATTAATTAATGATTATGATTTCAAGATTTTTCTTGGTTTTCTGCCTTTAGCATTTCTCCAGATTCAAGCTTTGTTAGCATCATATATAATAAAACTTAAATAATCCTGCTTAATCTTAAAATAGTCTTCTTAGGGAAAGCGTAAATGATAGTATGTTTTATTCTTTGAATAAATCGCATTTACTAATGTGGAATCTGAAGTAATGCATTTGAAGACACTTTGCAGGCCTTGAAGCACTCAACAAATGTTATTATTTTTAATTTTGATTTTACCTTTCAGTCATTTAGTTGCCAATTCCCTAGAATCCTGAGTAGTGCAGTGCATACATTTGCAGAGAAAACTGATATCTGTCCTCCCCCCCCCCCCGTTTTTTTTTTGATGGCTACATCCATGGCATATGTAGGTTCTCAGGCTAGGGGTCCAATTAGAGCTACAGCTGCCAGCCTACGCCACAGCCACAGCAACAGCAATGCAGGATCTGAGTTGCGTCTGTGAACTCTACCACAGTTTAACCCACTGAGCAAGGCCAGGGATTGAACCCGCAACCTCACGGTTACTAGTCGGATTTGTTTCCACTGCACCACAATGGGAACTCCCTGATGTATGATATTTTTCTAGCTAGGAAATAATTCTGTTGTGCTACAAATAAATATATAATTAAATGTCTACATCTACATATAACAAAGTTTCAGAGAGTGATCTAATTAAATAAAATTGCTTTTGAACTGATACAGATCCAGTAATTGGTGTCATTGTGACTTGCCACTCTCTTCAGTAGTCTCGTAAAATTATTGAGATGTGTGTGTGTATGTGTATGTGTGCTTAAGACTCTGATGATTCTAGCCAGCATTTTTGCACTCATCCATTTAGTTTTCTCCTTGTAATTTCACTTTAAAAATACAGTTTATGGAGAGAGAAATTAGAGTCTAAGTATTTACCAGTTCTTAATTATGTTAAGGCAATGTTAATACTTCCATGAATATATACATTTGACACTTAATGACAACTTGCAACCAAAGAACAAAATGGTAAGTTTGTTGACTTTGTGATTTTTTTTTAGACCTTCTGATATATTAAAAGTATTTGAATATGTTATTTTGCCTTTTTTTTTTACCATGTCTAATTATTTCTTTTTACAAAATATAGAAAACTTTCAAACGGACAGAATTTTTTGGCTATGTTATAGGAGATACCAAAATTCCACTGGAAGATAAATCTTTGGTCATGGCAAAGGGCAGGTTTAAACACCTGGTGAAGAGCTGGGTTAAATTTTCATTAAGATCACTTTCACTCTTTATGAGTCACTAATCACCATAATTGTGGGCTGGACCGGTTTAACTGTTGATAAGTGATGACGCAGAAGAGAGGGATCGTGTCCCATTATTTCTCGCATTGCCTGGTGGCAGAAATTCAGATAAAACTCTGATGGCTGCTGCTCCTGGATTTGCAGGTACACGATGAGAAACCCTACAGTCACTGGTTGTTTAGACGAGAGGGCACATCAACTCACGTGACTGAGTCTGCAAGCTCTGGGCGGAGGGATGGTGGGCCGAGAGCGTGCAGTGGAGGGCTAATGGAGGTAAGGTAAAGCCAAGAGGTGGGGGCTGTTGTTCACGGTAAAATAGGGAGAAGCATGTGGAATGGGGGACTGCATGACATTTGAAAACGTGTAGTAAACTTAGGAAGTCATGCCTGGGACTTTCCAGTTTGATGATATATTCTGCATTTGGGTTCTTGCGAAGGTTCTGCTGGCGAGGCAGTTACCTGGTTTAGGCAGCATTTTGAATATGGTGTTGACTGAGAAAGTTTGATGTGCACCAAAAAAAAAAAAAGGCAAGATGCTAGTAATTCAGTGTTTTCCCCCCATTACCAATGGGGTAATAATGACCTTCAGCTTCCTCATCTCGAGTCCTGAAGTTCAGAGACGCCTGTGGCGTGCATTCCTCAGTTATGAGCAGTGGTGTTCCCATTCTGACACATTTTGCATCAAAACACTCTCCACAGAGCTAAGTGAAATATTCTGCTCGGAATTCAGGTCGCAAATAAGAGCCAGGTGATGATCAGTCTAGCTTCAGAGCCCAAGAGAAGACCATTGCTCTGTGCCAGACTGGAATGATGGGCAGAAAAGGAGAAGACCAGGATTGTGGAGGACAGGGCCAGGTGAGAAGGCAGAAGGCTCCTGGGACTCTGAGGAATCAGGCCCCCAGGAGCTGAGGGTCTTGGCATGCAGACCAGGAAAGGAGCTGGCTGACCCAGAGGCATGAGATTCTAGCAGGATCCCCTCTCTCTTATATTTTTTTAGTTTTTGGTGTAACTCTTTCTCTCTGCTGTCTCTCCAAACCCACACTCCCAAAGGCCTGGCAGCCAGTGTCAGAGACATAGGAGTAGCCAAAGAGTATTATCCCTGGATGATGTCAGGGCCAGTAGATGGATATTGATGGTGACCAGAAAATGGGCGGTGGCCAATGAGAACGAGCAGAACTTGATGCCCCCCCAAACCTGGCCTTGACTGAGTGCTTCATGGGTAACAAAGTAGGTAAATGCTATTCTAAAACAGTAGTAAACGATTTTAAGGTAGAAAGTTTGGAGTTTTAAAAAAAATGCCCTTGCTATTTTTTTTCCAATAAAATATTATGTAAAAACCCCAATATATATTTTCTACCAAGCTGCCTCCACCGTAAATTATAAAGTGCGATTGCCTTTCCTTTTCACACCTAGTTCTTTTGGCTGGAGCCTCCACCTGCCAAATTACTGGGAATTAGCCTATCTTAGAATGTCCTCAAATGATGCAGTTCTCTCACTCGGGCAAGTTGCTCCACCTACTCAGTTTCCTTCTCTGTGAAATGGGGATCATATCTACCTAGTAGAGTCCTGGTGAGGATCAGTGAGTCAATAATTAGAAAGCAGTGGGTGCTTTGCATATATAAGGCTAAGTGTTAGCTTTTATTATTTTTGGTTTCTGTCTCAGGCACACCCAAGAATAAACACCTCCTTCTCCCTCATCCCCTGTTTATCTGGCTCAGAGTCTTCTCGTCACCAAATGTTTGCCTTGGGAGAGCATGCCGGGCCAGGTGTCTCCTCCTGGTGACAGTGACGGCCACTCCTGCTTTGGTATCAAACACTGTGCTGCTGTTCTCCAAATGTGGACTCAGGTCTTCAGTTAAATAAATCACCACCATCCATCGGAGCCTCCCTGTCACTTTGTGTGAGACACGTTAAAGATCTGGGGACAACAGAGGAGGATGGCAGCACAGAGCGTCACGGGGGCACAAGCCAGCTCCAGCCCAGACTCTTTTCAGGCCAGCTGCCCGTCTCTCTCGGCTCCGCCGCATGGCAGGGGTAACTCTTCCTCATTGCCGGATCCTCTCAGGCCTCCAGGCTGGGAATATGGGTCCACCCTTGTCCCCAGATTCTCCTGCCCTCCCCTGAGACCGTCCCAGGGTCATTCATAGTGAGAACAGCTGTCCTCTTCTGGGAAACCCCTTCTGTCTTCATAGTGCTATGGTCAGGTCCTGTGTGACACCAACAGGAAAATCTTAAGTGGGCCATTGCTGGTACATTTCCTAAATCCGGAGTTTGTACATGGTCACTATAAACTAGAGCAGAGCACAGCTGCATTGGTTAAAGTAGGGTCAGAAACCTAAATTCTCATCGGTGTGGGCTTCCCCAGCCCACCTCATCAGCTCCTCGGGCCACTCTGCTAGGTCTAGAATGAAGATCACATCTTTACAGTATGTCTTCTCCTGGAGGAGTTTTTAGACAGTCTCCCCCCCCCCTTTTTTTTTTTCTGTCTCATTGAATATTTTTTTGCTTTAGAGTAGTCGTTAGTAATGATGATGAAAAAAGGAATTTTTAAAAATCAGATATCAGGAAAAAGAAAAACAGTGCTGATCTCCATGTATTTAATATTCTAAGGAAGAAACCAAAATTTTCAGGCTTATAATGAGTTACACAGGTGCTTTTAAATGTATTATGTGTTATCTGCCTCGACTCTCTGAGGAAATTGTTATCCTCCATATTATAGTTGATGAAAATGGGCGCCTACAAAAGGTGAAGTTATTTGAGCCAGGTCATAACGCTATGAAGTATGGATCTGTATGATACTAAAGGCTGCATTCTCTCCATTCCCACTTTCCATCTGTGGAAGCTTCAGCAAATGTATTGTGCTTCTTTAATTTCTACTATAAGATATTATTGTGATCCCTTAATGTCAGAGAAGACAGTGGAGTAGAGCCTATGAGCCTTGCAAGTTGGGAGGAGTTAACTGGCAAGCTGAGACTGGTAAGACTGACATTTAAGAGGCAGAAGACACATCCTCACAGTACTTCCTGGTCAGGAAATGGAAAAAGAGAAACTTCAGGAACTTTCAACAATTCCCTTCATGTGGTACATCTCAGTGGGCCACTAGATACACCCTCTACTTTTTCTTTTACCTTTTTTTTGCCATAAAAAGAATAATACAGTAAATTTTCAAAATAATGTTAGGAGCTAACTACAACTAGATCACCATTCTCTTCTTCATATCACTCAGCTACCACAACTCATTAAACATAAAATTTGGAAGCCAGAATATAGAGATGGTCTTTGCTAGCCAAGGTAAAAACATTTTTATATTTGTATTTATTTATACTCATGACTATTTATACTTGTGAGATGGGTAGGATTTAAAATGTGTACCCATGGTTGACACCCTGTGGTCTTAAACTCAGCAGCTTAAACATTCATCCAAGACAGTTACTAGTACCTTCCCCCCTGCCTAAAGTTGATGGGAAAATATCCTAAATAGGACAAATAATTGGAAGGAAAAGCAGCTTAAAAAACTGTAAATTCTGGACCTGTTAAAAAAAAAACCCATTCCCATGTAGTGCGAAATCTTCATTTTAGTCAGGACATGGCTGACTTGTTTCTGAGCTAAGGTTCCTTTCCGACCAGACAATCCCCACAGATGTGTCATCTGGGAGGACTTAGGAGCCGTGTGACTTACTTTATTGTTATTGTTAATAAAACAAACTGTTCAATTTAGAAATAATTTCTTATCCTTTTCATGGCTTTTTTTGCACACTTCCTTTGTAGCTTTAAAAAGATCCTTTGTGCTTTAATAGTTTACTCACTCCTTCCAATAAAAATAGTTAAAAAATAAAACTGCAGTAGGCATTGGGAGTACACCATGTCCCTGGAAGCCACCTTAGTAGACGACTGATATTAAAAGGACCACAGAGGCACAGACAAACCACTTTTTTGAATTTATAGAGAGCACTTTGGCAAGGTTGCATGTTGCTGCTGCAATGTAGATTTTCACATGTTGTTTAGGAAATGGGATTCCTTAAATATGCACAGATTATTCTAAGTCAAATGCTGAGGATGCCAGAGGAGAACTTTTTCAGGCCCTGTGGGCTAGCCCTGAAAACGTAAGGCTTCATGCGCACGCATGGACCACATACTTGGATGACAACTCTGACCTTCTTTTGACCAAGTATTGTTTAATACTTGGACATATGTTTCATTGCATGCTTGAGGGTCAGTGGTTGGGGATAGTTGAGACCTTCTCTCAGTTACTATGTGTAGGTATTAAAGTGTACATTCGCCTCTCCCGTTCCTTGCCTCTCCTATCACTTATCTTCCTCAGTACCTCCCTTTAGGGGTTCATAAACAGTGTGTTTAACAGATTAGTGAAAGTCTTAGTAACCTTCCTATTAAGTTTATCTGTACTTTGGTCACTAGTGGTGAATAGATTATAAAATACATAGGCCAGGGATTATGCATTTTTTCCTCTTAATCTCTGTATTACCAGTGCAGCCAAGTGCCTATGTCCAGTGGATTTAAATGAACATTTGGTAATTGGGTGACTTAAGGCTATCCATTTCTGGAGAGAAAAACTCCAGAAAGCACATGAGCTTATGAGACTCTTTTAAGTTGAACAGCAGGTAGGTAGAAGAGGAGAAACTAGATCTCATCTTTTTGTTATTCTAATCAATCCCTTTGTTTCCCATCAGATTCTGCTCCCTTTGAAAGGAAATTATTCACTTACAAATATGTCATTGTTAATAGCTGAAATAACTTTTCCCAACATATTTATCAAATAAGAAACTGGTCTGTCCTGGCTTCCTTAGCAAAAGCTCTTAGAGATGTTAATTGTGGAGTGTGTCATGTCAAGTTCAAATAGGTTTTCCTTGAATCTTTCCGACTGGATACAGAGATTCCTATAACATTGATGAACAACTTGTATTTTATTAATTTAAACTAATCAAAAGGAAAACCTGTTTCAGTAAAATATAACTCAATTTATTGTAACAAGTGCGATCTACTTTACAAGCTTGGGGTTCAAGTCAGGTCGTGTGGTAGTCATGAGTGCTCAAAACCAAGTATTTCCAGCTTTCTGCCTCCCGGCCACATGGTAGAACTGTACTTTCTGGCTTTCTTATAGTGGGAATGGGACCATGTGACTAGATCTGGACCAAGTGTTGTGAGCAGAGGTTGAATGCCATTTTCAGACCAGAGCACTTAATATCTGACCTGAGAGGCCACAGAGTTCTCATTCTTTGTGGCATGGTGGGCTGGTAAAGGCTTGAGATGGTACTTCTCTGGTCAACCTGGATCCCTGAGTGATTAAACAGCACCGAGTCCACCACCGACCCAAAGTTGTCATTTTGCATAGGAAGGAAATGAATCTTTGTTGTTTTTAAGCCATTGAGATTTGGGGGTTGTTGCTACTGTGGCAGCATCTAGCCTATTTTGACTGATAGTGGAAGTACTTTTCTTATTTTTCCAGCCAAGCTTTGGGACACTCAAAGATAAATCATCTATCTGTCTTCTCCAGTCAACATGTACCTCCACAAATCCTGTGCTTTATTTTATCCACAAAGGTCAGATAAAAGACTGCAGTTTTATCAGTCTACTACTGCCATTTCTCTGTTTCTGCCATATAATGTGCCCATGGTTTCTCAGAGACAAGTAGGTTTTTGTCCACTAGAGTGAAACTACTCTTGCTGGTCCTAATCTCTGCGTAGTGCCGCGTGTCAAGATACTGACTATTTAAATTCACACTTATATCCTTAGCCATTGCTCACAGTGTAGCAGTGCGAAAGGGTAACTGAACCCCAGAACTCACAGTTGACCTTGAAAAACACAAGTGTTAGGGGTGCCAGCCCCCACATGCCATCTAGAATCTACCTATAGCTTTTGACTCTTCTTAAATTTAATAGCCTACTGTTGACCTAAAGCCTTACTGATAGGTAACATAAATTAGTCAATTAACATGTATTTTATATGTTATATCTATTATATACTGTATTTTTACAATAATGTAAACTAGAAAAAGACAATCATAATGAAGAGAAAATACATTTCCAGTACTGTACTGTATTTATCAATACTGTATTTACAGCATCTGTTTGCAAGATAAATTGTCTGTCAGCACCTATATCAGTATTATATAACACAAAAATAGTAGATGTTATATGTACTGTTACTACTGGACATCAAAAATGAAAAGATAGTGTGAAAATTCATATTTATTTACAAGTATAACGATACATGCAATGAAAATGAAGAAGCAGCAGTATAATTGCTTTATGATAGCTCGTTGCAATCAACATGATTGCTTCATTGTAACCTAGCTGATATGCTAATGAATGAATCGTCATAAAAATTTTATAGCATATTGTATTATAGTCATATTCATGACACAGTATCGGAAACATTGTTGCAGTTTTAAAAAACTCACTTAACCTATGATGATAAGCTCATAGGTAGTTTCTCCAGTTATGAGTGAGAGAGAGGTGTGCTGTATGGTAATGTAATTCTTTGACAGTAAAGTTATAAAACAGTAAGAAAACGAACAGGTTAATTTTATATTAAATATCACCTTATGCCTATGTAAGGATAGACTAATATCTACGTACATTTTATGCATTCATGGAAAATTTTTCCTTTTTTTTTTGATATTTCTAGGCCACACAGTTTGTCTGCAAGTTTTTTCGAGTTTTAGCAAGGCCCTAAAATTTATTTTCCAAAGTATTTATTGAAACAAATTTCTGCGTGTTAAGTGGACCTGCGCGGTTCAAACTCATGTTGTTCAAGGGTCAACTGTATGCTAGCACCCCACCTCTCTCCTAAATATTGGGCCATGGTAGGTGCCTCTCGGTGCTCGGAGACCTGACTTTCGACAGATCATAGTTCGAGTTCTGATTCAACAGAGTTTCTCCGAATCCTGGCCACCGTGAGGGACGAAATCAGTGCCTTGATCCTAGCTCACTGAGACAAATACATATGTAATACTTTATGGTTATTTTTGCTTTTTTGGTTTTTAGTTTTTAAAGTTTTATGGAAGTATAGTTGATTTACAATGTTGTGATAATTTCTGCTGTGCAACAAAGTGATTCACTTATACGTACACGCACATCCGTTCTCCTTCAGATTCTTCTCCCACATAGATGATCACAGAATATGGGGTAGAGTTTTCTGTGCTACACAGCAGGTCCCCATTTGCCAGTCATTCCATGTGCCTCAGTGTGCCTTTCTGATTATTTTTTAATTTATTTTTAGGGCCATACCCACAGCACATGGAAGTTCCTAGGCTAGGGGTCGAATCGAACTACAGCTACCAGCCTATGCCACAGCCACAGCAACGTGGGATCGGAGTCGCATCTGTGACCTACACCACAGCTCACAGCAATGCCAGATCCTTAACCCACTGAGCAGGGCCTGGGATTGAACCTGCATCCTCATGGATACTAGTCGGGCTCGTTACTGCTGAGCCACAGTGGAAACTCCTGATTACTTTTAATCTTATTTTTGTCAGTATAGTAATCTGTCTCTACTTTTTAAATTTTTTATTATAGTTGATTTTTAATTTTATGATTATTTTAATCATATTTTTCGTTAGTGTAGTAGTTATCTGTCTCTTTTATTATTTATTATTTTTATTAAAATAGAGTTGATTACATAACGCAATAAATTCTAATATAGCAACACTCCATGTCATTATTATACAGGCAGAAGCCCTTGTGAAAAGTCATTGGAGATTTCATAGATGCGATGATTGATCTGAGCCTCAAAATATAGGATTTTTTTTTCTTAGTAGAAAACAGGAGCAGGGCACTGCAGAAAGAAGTACTGTTCATGTAGACATGAAAGAGTTAGGGAAATAGTGAATCGAGAGTGGCTGGAGCAGGTGGGGATTTGATGAGATGTCTATTTGGAAAGGAGCTTATTGGGATGCTTTAGGGAATGAGAAGTAACTATGGGCTCTTATTTAGAAAAAAAGATAATAACGAAAGTGATGTAGGGTGGTAACTTCAACCAGTAAATGACAGCCACCATCTCAAACACGGCATCGTTGTACCTAGGGTGTCAGTTTCCAAACCTCTCATGTGTGTTTCATGACTTCTAGATCTGAGAATATTCCCTTTAACTTGAGTTGGAGAGAGGGAGCATATTGAACTTTTACAATACTAGCAAAGGGAGTTCCCTGGTGGCTCAGTGGGTTAAGGATCTGGATTGTCACTGCTGTGACTTGGGTCAGGGTCGGGGTTCAGTCTCTGGCCCAGGAACTTCTGCATGCCACAGGTGCAGCCAAAAAGAAAAGAAAATACTAACAAAGGAATAGAGATTTCTAAAGAGATCATCTCCATTATTGCCAGGGGGGAGAGGGAGGGAGTGGGATGGACTGAGAGTTTGGGGTTAACAGATGCAAACTATTGCATTTGGAGTGGATAAGCAATGAGATACTGCTGTATAGCACAGGGAATTGTATCTAGTCACTTGTGATAGAACGTGATGGAGGATAATGTGAGAAAAAGAATATGTAGGTAGTGATAGATATATCTGTCTATATATATAGCTATGACTGGGTCACTTTGCTGTACAGTGGGAATTGACAGAACACTGTAAATCAACTATAATGGAAAAAATAAACATATTAACAAAAAATTTAAAAAGAGATCTCCATCATCTCTAAGACCATATCCTTTTCCACCTACAATTCTAAACATGATGATGGTTGTAGAGACGGAATTGTTAAAAGAAACCTAAAAGTGGTTCACCTTCCTCCTCACTTCCTTCTGAACAAAATGCTGCCTGTCGTTCCTGCTGCCTAGTTCAGATGCCACAGGAAGCAGCTCTGCTTTGCGGTCAGAAGCAAGAAAGGAAGGTTGAGACCAGCACTTTAAGGGAAGCCTCAGAAGCTGGTGCTTGAGATTTGCCTGCCACCCGTTGTTGTCCTGGCCGCAGGGTACCACAGTGTTGGGGGGATTTTCTGAGGAGCTTGTGGGTAGCCTGTGCATTCTCATTAATTAGGAAATGAGATTGTTGACTATAAATTGGAAAGTTAGGAATGTCTTTATTTAAAGTTGAGGAAATGAAGCGTGGGAGGTTAGATGATAGCTGTGCTCTTTACATCAAATTGCAGTGGTTTTCTTGCTTTTGCTCTGGGGGTCATTTTAACTTCAGCACCAAAGCCAGTCCTTCAGAAGGCAGTTCCATCGCCTGCCGGATGGGTTTGCTTTACAAGATTTCCTGTATGAGCATGATTCTGAGTAATACAAGTACTTCTATTGATTACAGGTCTTCTTCATCTTCCCCCAAACTGCTGCCCATTTGATTTTCTTTCTTAAGACTCTCTTATTCCATCTAGAAACAAATTTAAAATCCAGTTGTTTTTGATTTCTACACCAAGTTTCCTTAGGCTTACCAGCTTGTGGATAGTCCATAATAAAGTATAATATCAGCTCTGCTCACTAGTATAATTCCAGATTTCTTAAGAGTCCTGTTCTTAAACAGTTCTTTCTTTGATCCCTCCCCTTTTCTTAAAAACTGAAGTATAGTTGATTTACAATGTTGTGTTGTAGTGTACAGCAAAGTGATTCAATTATACGTAAGTCTATATTTTTTCATATTCTTTTCCATTATAGTTTATTACAGGATATTAAATGTAGTTCCCTGTGCTATACAGTAGGCTCTTGTTATTCATCTATTTTATATATAGTAGTTTGTATCTGCTAATTCCGAACGTCTAGTTTATCCCTCTCCCTCTTTCCCTTTGGTTACCATAAATTTATTTTTTATGTGTGTGAATCGGTTTCAGTTTTGTAGATAAGTTCATTTGGTCATATTTTAGATTTCCCATATAAGTGATATCATGTGGTGTTTGTCTTTCTCTTTCTGGCTTACTTCACTTAGTATGAGAATCTCTAGGTCCATCCCTGTTGCTGCAAATGGCGTTATTTCACAGAATTCTCTAATTAAAGACAGTTTTTTTAAATCCATCTTTACTTTGATATTGGTGGTATTTAAGTGCATTTTTCAGTTCCTATGTTTAATACTCTGTTCCAGTATTTTTTGGTTGAAACATGACACGTACTACTATCGTTATAATATACAGAAATGGATCTCTATGAATCTGATGCCAATTCTGAAAGGAAGAGGAGAAAGGGGCTCTGTTTTTTTAGGTCACATATTTACATGAAATTCAGAACTACTCCTTGTAGTGAAGACACAACATACATATCCAAGCCGTGTGTAGGGTCCTGCACACGGATGATATGAAAGGAAGCAAACAGTTTTCCGGGTAATAATTACACAAGTCAGAAATATATAGCATGTGACACTAGAAGTACACTCTAAAAATTCCTTGATTTTCAAGTTTCTGTCTTGTTGTCTTGACCTGAAGCTCCTATTTCATCTGCTGTGGAAGCACAGGGAGAAACCGTGGACTTGCAGACCCCAGGCTCCCTGTAGACTGTGACCGACAAGATCATGTGGCTTTGCCACAAATCCATGTGGTGCTAAAGTAGTGGATTTCTGAGTGACAAAATAATGGTGCTTAGAAGCATTTTTTGAAAATTTTGATTTGGTTATGGGTATAATGATGTTAACCACACAAAACCCTAGCTTCCCATTGTGGTTCATTAACACAAAATTCCAAGATGTGGAGTCTTACAATAATTTCACTCTCCCCTCCCCCCCCAGTATTGAATGACAGCCGCTCTGCTGTGGAAAGCCCAAGTCTATAAAACACCACACAAAATCTGGTCTAAACATTCAAATGGCCAAATTCAAAGTGTATTGAAAAATCCAGAACTGCCCTTTGCCTCAACGTTTTCATTCTAAATCATCCAGCGTATCAAATTAGAAATAGTTCCTTTGGCCTTATGTACACAAACTATTTCAATTTTGTGCTGGAGCTGAAAATGTCAATTCATGTCCTTAGTTTGAAGGCCTCTTCATATAACAATACTTAGGATTTTAAGCATGGTTTCACCTTAAAAATCTTAGCTCAGCTTTGGTGAGTGAAATAGATTTCTTTCTTCCTCGATTTTTTCTGCTCTAATTTAGGACTGAATTGTAAGTGTACCTCAAGCTATAGGTGTATATTTATTCTAGGCATTGGGAAAAACCAACCAACCAAGCCCAAACCTGAGTCGCTGAAACAGGAGTAGGTCCTAGTGGCCTCAGGAGAACCTACTAGAACTGGTTCCTTCCCTTCTGAAATGTGTCATTCTCTTTGTCATCTACTTCAGTTATTTCTAAGCGCACTCTCTCTCTTTTACGTGGGATTAGCAGTGCCATCCTAGACGTTATTTATAGTAACCCCAGCATCCTTCACAGCCTAACAGTGGCCTTAGGATTGGCCCACTTGCTTGCTGGAAATGACGGGAATCCCTCTAATTTTTCCAAATTTTCCCCTCAACGCCTAGCTACCCCTCATGACATGTGAATGTGTATTTAGGGGAAGGAGTTTACCCCCAGGCAGCCTTTTAAGAGCCTCTTGACCCTGATGTTACACCTCTGATACCTAAACTATTTAAATTAAATCATGAAGAGCAGAAAATCATTTTCCTACAAGTTGGGGGGAGGGGCATTTTGAAAGCCCCCCCCCCCCATATGCTCCCTTATTCACTCGTAGCGGGCAGGAATCCGAATGTATGATATAACCAGTCTGGGATGCTTTCTGTAGCTGTCATGCCCATAGCAGTGAGTTGCAGTGTCCTTTTGCAGGAAATTATGACATTCCTAAGCGAACCAGCATCCCCTTTGCCCTCTCCCCACTTGCTCTAAAACCGGTGTGCCTGAGATCTGGAAGTTCACTAACACTTCATTGTGAGTGGGAAGAACAGAACGGAGTGCCAGGGAGCAGGCGAGGACAGGAGGTTAGCGCGCTGACCCGGATTCAGAGGCTTTGTTTCCTTAAACAACTTCATCCCAGCTCCGCCAGCTTCCTTGACCCGCCTCGCTCGGTGTCGGTGGCTGTGCGCCCTCTGCTGGGCAGAGCAACACAAGCGGCCGCCCCACAGCACCCGGCCTACGAGCTTCTGCCACTCCCTGGCGACTGATTTTCTGCTTCTCAGGGTGGTGCTCTGTTCCTGCCCGGTGATGGTCATGAAAACAGAGACTTGTGTTTGTTTAGCATAATTTCAAGTCTAATCTGAGCAAACAAAGGAGAACTCATTTGATGTCCTACTCTCATCACCTTCGTACTCACCCATTTCCTCTCTGTGCCCAGTGTGGCTTTAATCCCGTTCTGATGGCGTTCGGTTCAACGGGACCGCACACCATAGTTGTAGGTCTTTGTGTTCACAGCGCGTGGAATCACAAGAAGAATCAACCATTAACTCACACCTTCTATTTAACAAATGTCACATTTAGGGGTGGAGGGAGTAGAAGATTTTTGACATATTTGAACACTTTTCCTTATGTTTAATATAGTTCTTTCTAATATTAATGTTTCAATTTCAGGGCTGAAACTTTTATTTGAATTTCATGTGTTTATTTATTTATTTATTTATTGGTCATTCAACAAACGCCATGTATACCAGGCACAGTGCAGGGCTGTGTAGATAGAGCATTAGGAAGTGGAGGACAAAAGAGACACCTAGGATCTTGAGAAGCTCAGACCAGAGGGGGACTTTCAGATTCGACATGAAAGGGCCTTCATACGAAAAGGGACAAGTTGTTTGGGAAACACAAAGGACAGCACTACAGAGGGGCAGACGTTCAGATGTACTTTCCAGGCTGGGAGAGGTACATACTGAGAGATGTTTGTGTGTTTGCCTGTTGGACAAAGGGGGGCGTAGCAGATGGGAGGTGGTGGAAAGAAGGGATGGTATGTGTGTGACTCAGGAAAGGCGGAGTCTTGTGAGAGGATGGCGTCGGAGAAGTGGGGAGCAGATCGAGGTTAGAGTGGTGGTCTGCAGACAGCTTGCGGAGGGCCTTGTCTAGCACATTAAGCAGATTGGACTTCTTAATGGGGAGATGGGGTGTCATGGAAGCACTGTAACCAGGAAAGTATGATGACTGCTTCGTTTTGGGAATGTCACAATACCACCAGGAGGCTATTTAGAAAACCGTTGGGATAGGGAAGAAAAAAGAGTGAGAGTGGGGATCCTGGGAAAAGGATTAACTGGGAAACCAATGGTGGAAAATGATTGCATGTGGAGGACAAGGAAGATGGAAGAATGAAGGAAGACTTGGCTAGCGGGTTTGGCAGTGACACCAGGGTGAGCAGAAAATGATTTGTAGCAATAATGAGATTCACTTTGAATTTGAGGTGACCGCATGTAAGGATACCCCCTGAATATGGGCAAGGAAATATGGGTCTTGAGCTCCAAAAAGAGGAAATGGCTAATGAGGGTGATTTGGGACAATAACTGGAAGAATCAGTGAGCACAGCGTCATCTACTCAGTGCTGTGTAATGAGCTGTACGGGAAAAAGAGTCTGAAGAGGAATGAGTATGCGTAGATGTCTCAGTGGTTTACTTTGCTGTACACCTGAAACTAGCACAACTTTCTAAGTCAACTCTACTTCGATAAAATCTGTTTAAAAAAATGCCAGGAGTCTCTATGCGGAGAGAGGGAAGATTGGAGCCTCTCATACTTGTTTTTTATTTAGTGGAGTAAGATGACAATTTCATTACCTGATTTTTAAGTATTAAATTGTGTCAAGGATGTGGATTTGAGTAACATTTTATCTTAATGAGAAATATATTCAAAAGTAAAGTTTTTTTAAAAAATGCACTCGTACATGATTGAGTCTTCATTATGGAGTCTGTTAGTTTTAGCATCTTGGATTTAATGTCAATGCATGCTTTCAAAAAATCATATTAAATCACAGACGACTTAAACTCCCATGAACTTGATCATTTCAGGTTAAAGCCAGTATTAAGTTATATATGTGATAAAGCATCAAAGACTGAGTTCATTTTGGGTGGGCTTTGGAATGGAAAAATGTAAAAAGATCTAATTTGTTCTGATCTCAAGAGAGAATCAACATTCATTTTTATCTGTATTCATATGCATAATTACTTCTGAAAAATGCCTAGAATTCTAACCTCTTAATGAGGAGAAAGGAATTTAGAGATCATGCTGTAAAATCTAATGTTTTATAGATGAGGAAACTGCACTATAAACTTAAGATGCACTGCAGGCTGTATCTTAAATCTCCTTAGGGGATTCATAACTCACATTGTCACACTAAAGGCCCTGAGAAGTTCTGCAGCAAAGAAAGCACTGGTTTTGTTTAACTTAGATTTCCCAGTCTTATTTGATGAGCAACCCAATTTCTCAGAATTTGAATAATGGTGCTTTAAATGTACCCTTTGTAATTAAGCAGAATAATGTAAGATTTCAAGCTATTAGCCACAAAGCTCAGTTCAATTAGCAAACATGTATTGATTCCTTAATATCTAGGACATTGTGCTGGGTACTAACAGTACTACGATCATTCATAAAATATCAAAAATAATAACAATAATAATAATGGCTAATACTTGTTGAGTGTTCATCAGCTGCTAGGAAATTGACTAAGTGTTTTACATAAGCCATCTCCTTTATTCCTCCCAACCCAATGAGGGAAGTGGGTATTTGAGTACCGAGTATACAAGAAATGAGGAAATGAAGGCTCAGAGAGGGGAAGTGATTTTCCTAAGGTGATGGACCTTGTGAATTACAGAACTGGGATTCGAATACACTTCTATCTGATCCCACTGCTGACATTCTTAACTACCCCAGCGCTATTGTTGGAGAATTTACAGCCTAAATAATGTCCTAAACATTCCCAGTTTGGGCTTCAGGTGTCTTGATTTGGGAGTCTCCAAACTGTGACGTCTTCTGTTAACCCGTGATATTACCTTGACAAATCTTCCATGTTTAGCAACCAGGGTAACCCCTTTCTCTCTGAGTCTGAAGCTCTTGGTATCACACAGTTCTTTGTTGGGCTATGGTACTGCATTTCTTCCACATGACATAATGCAACATATATGAAGGAGATCAGGATATAGCTAATTTACAGCTTTCCTGTATGGTTCCTGAATATTCCTTTTTCATTTTTTTTTAAGTGGGAAAAATGAGCGCGATATTTTCAGTCTTATTTATACACTCTAGGCAGTACTTAAACATTTAACTCTTAGCAATTTGTGTTTTTAATGGAATAGGGTTTTCCTTTTGGGTCATTTTCATAGAGTAACTTTGGTTGTCTAAACATACTCTGAAATACATTGGGGATTATGGTTTCAACACATGTAAGCCTAAGGCCAAAGCATGAGTAACACATGATATTCTGTTACATTCGTGAACAAACCACTGTTTTGTGGTATAATACAAAACATAGCTAAGTAGTTTAGATCACTATCAGGCATTACAAGGTTAGGTTTTCAATTTATGTGATTACTCAAAGCTCATTAGAAGTGTACTCTTTAGCTCTAGGGAATGCAGTCTTGAAAATTGTGGTTTCCCTTGTGAAAACGGTATATTTTTAGTTCATTTATTATGTTTTTAGTTTATCTCAATTATATCCCTTTGTACTTTTAGTACAATAGTCGAATTCACAAATAAAATAAACTTACAAAGTCTATTTACCAGGGAGCCAAAAAGGGTAAAAAAAAAGGGAAAGAAAGAAAAGCGAAACAATACGTTATTTTTATTTGTTAACTTAAGCTCTGTTTTCAGAATGTCACAGATGTTCTATGAAGGAAACCACTACTACAGATTGTGCTCTTTAGGTCATAGACCAACTGTTCTGTGGCAGAAAAGCTCAATTCTGGTTCTGGCTCTTGTATACACTAGAAAGGCAGTTTGACTTTCTGGTTCTTGGTTTCCTCACTTGGAAAATGGGCCTGCTCTTATGTGTCCTGCTGTGTGAGAGTTCTTTTGAGGATGCTCAGAACAACATGAGCGTCACCATTTCATATACATGGAGTCATGTATTCTCTTGCTGGCTCTGTCATCCTGGTCGAATTATCTGATCTCTGAGCCTTCCTTTCCTTATTCATGAAACACTGATGATAATGGTGTCTCCATGGCTGACAGGCTCCTAGGTAGCCCTCCTTTTTTTTGCACTGCACTCAGTTGTGCTTCACGGATATTGTGTTTGTCACAAATTGAAGATGTATGACAACCCTGCGTCAAACAAGTTTATTGACACCAGTTTTCAAACAGCATTTGTTTGAGATTTTCTTATTTCCTGAGGTAAGACTGTATTGCTATAAACTTCCCTCTTAGAACTGCTTTTGCTGCATTCCATAGGTTTTGATTTGTCGTGTTTTCCTTGTCATTTGTCTCTAGGTATTTTTTCATTTCCTTTTTGATTTCTTCAGTGATCCATTAGTGGCATATTGTTTAGTCTCCATGTGTTTGTATCTTTTACAATTTTCCTTTTTTGTAATTGACTTCTAATCTCATAGCATTGTGGTTGGTTGGAAAAGATGCTTGATATTCTTTCAGTTTTCTTAAATTTACTGAGGCTTGATTTGTGGCCCAAGATGCGATCGATCCTGGAGAACGCCCAATGTGCACTTGAGAAAAATGTGTGTTTTGCTGCTTTCAGATAAATACCAATTAATTCTATTTGGTCTAATGTGTCATTTAAGGCCTCAGTTTCTTTTTTGATTTTCTGTTGGATGATCTTTCCATTGATGTGTGTAGGAATGAGGTGTCTTTAAATAGAAACACATAAGACAAGGCTGTGTTTTAAGGCAGTGGTGAAAATGTTATGACCAGGAGTTTCCGTTGTGGCTCAGTGGTTAATGAATCCAACTAGGAACCATGAGGTTGTGGGTTCGATCTCTGGCCTTGCTCAGTGGGTTAAGGATCCGGCATTGCCGTGAGCTGTGGTGTAGACTGCAGACGCGGCTCGGATCCCACGTTGCTGTGGCTGTGTGGCGTAGGCCCGTGGCTACAGTTCCGATTAGACCCCTAGCCTGGGAACCTCCACATGCTGAGAGTGCGGCCCTAGAAAAGGCAAAGGACCAAAAAAAAAAAAAATGTTATGACCAGAAGCTGCCATTTGCAGCGACATGGATAGACCTAGAGATGATCATACTAAATTAAGTAAGTCAGAGAAAGACAAATATATGATATTACTTACATGTGGAATCTAAAAAAAAAAAAAACGACACACATAAACTTCTTTATGAGACAGAAACAAAGGGAAAGATGGGGGTATGGATTAGGGGTTTGGGATTGTCATGTACACACTACTGTACGTGGAATGGATAGTCAACAGGGACCTACTGTATAGCCCAGGGAAATCTACTCAGTGTTCTCTGATAACCTATACGGGAATGGATATGTGTATATGTATAAAAAAATCGCTCTGCTGTACAGCAGAAATTAACACAACATTGCAAATCAACTATACTTCAATAACATTTTTAAAAAAGCATTTGTTCACTTAATGCCTCTGTGTCACGTGTCAGTAATTCCCACAATATTTCAGTTTTTTTAAAATTATTCTTATATTCGTTATGGTAATCCTTGATCAGTGATCTTTCAGGTTACTGTTGTTACTGTTTTGAGGCACCAGGAGAGGCACCCACATAAAACAGTGAACTTAAGTAAATGTTGTGTGTGTCCTGACTGTTCCACCAATTGGCCAGTCCTTATCTTTTTCCCCCTTCTCTGGCCTCCGGACACAAAAATATTGAAACTAGGCCAATTAATAACCTCTGAATGTTCAAGTGAAAGGAAGAGTCTCACGTCTCTCACTTTATATCAACAGCTAGTCATGATGAGACTTAGTGAGAAAGGCATGTTGGAAGCCACGTGGGCTGAAAGCTGGGCTCTTTGCCCCACAGAGGTAGCCAAGTTGTGAATGCAAAGGAAGAGTTCTTGAGGAAATTAAAATGTCTGCTCCGTGAACATGTGAATGATAAGAAAGTGAAACGGCATTGTTGCTGCAATGGAGTGCATTTTAGTGGTTTGGGAGAAGATCAAACCAACCACAACATTCCCTTCAGCCAAAGCCTAATAGAGGGCATAACTTTCCTCAACTATGTGAAGGCTGAGAGAGGTGAGGAAGCTGCAGGACAAAAGGCTGAAGCAGCAGGGGCTGGTTAACAAGGTTTAAGGAAAGAAGCCAACTCTGTCACATCTAAGTACAAGGTGAAGCAGCGGGTCCCTTGCTGATGTAGAAGCTACAGCAAGTAACCCAGAAGTGCCTGCTGGGATAATCAATGAAGGTGGCTACACTAACAACACATTTTAAGTGTAGACAAAACAGCCTTATTATTGGAGGAAGGTGCCATCTAGGACTTTCATGGCTAGAGAGAAGAGTGCCTGGCTTCAAAGCTTCAAAGGACAGGCTGACTCTTTTTGTTAGGGGCTAACACAGATAATGACTTTGAGTGGAAGCCAGTGCTCATTTACCATTCCAAAAATTCTAAGGTCCTTACGAATTATGCTAAATCTGCTCTTTGCTCTATAAATGGAACAGTGAAGCCTGGATGACAGCTCATCTGCTTATGACATGTTTTACTGAATATTTTAAGCCCACTGTTGAGACCTATTGCTTGGGGAAAAAAAGATTCCTTTCAAAATATTACTGCTCATTGACAATGCATCTAGTCACCCAAGAACTCTGATGGAGGTGGACAATGAGATTAATGTTATTTTTTTCATGCCTTCTTTAGCACACATTAACCAAAGAGTAATTCCAACTTTTTTTTTTTTTTTTGTCTTTTTAGGGCTGTACCCGCGGCATATGGAGGTTTCCAGGCCAGGGGTTGAATCAGCTGTAGCCCCTGGCCTATGCCACAGCCACAGCAACACCAGGTCCGAGCCAAGGCTGTGACCTACACCAAGCTCCCAACAGCACTGGATCCCCAACCCACTAAGCAAGGCCAGGGATGGAACCCCCTTCCTCATAGGTACTAGTTGGGTTTATTACTGCAAAGCCACAGCAGGAACTCCCCATGGTAAAACTTTAATGGATGAGAACTTGCTTCTTATGGATGAGCAAAGAAAGTGGTTTCTTGAGGTGGAACCTACTCCCGATGAAGATGTCATTGTTAAAGATTTAGAATATTCTGGAAACTTAGTTGATAAGGCAGAGAGAAGTAGGGTTTGAGAGGACTGATTCCAATTTTGAAAGTAGCTCTACTGTGAATAAAATGCTATGAAATAGTGCTACGGAGAATTTGTTCTTGAAAAGAGTCAACTGATGCAGCAGACTTCATTGCTGTCTTATTTTAAGAAGTTGCCACAACCACCCCAACCTTCAGCAACCATCTCCTCAACCAGTCAGCAGCCGCCCACATGAGAGAAGACCCTCCACAAAAAGACATCAGCTAGCTAAAGGCTCAGATGTAAGTTAGCATTTTTAGCAAGAGAGTATTTCAAAATTAAGGGATATACATTTTTAAAGACATAATACTATCAAACATTTAATAGACTGCAGTATAGTATAAACATAACTTATGCCCTGAGAAACTAAAAAAATTGTGTGACTTCCTTTATGGTGACATGCACTTTATTGCACTGGTCTAGAATTTAATTTGGAATATCTCTAAGATCTGCCTGTATTGTGGGGATTAAGTTAGATAATGTGAGTACCAGAGACCAGTGGGGGGGATACAGGGTAGTTTTTACACTACATGTTAAATTCCTTTCCTTCTTCCTTACAAATATATATTATGATTATTTTATTCTCTCATGAACTTAATTTTCTATAAATATGAATTCTTCTAAAATTATCCTTAAACCCTGATTAAATAGCGTGACAACAGCAGCTGTGGCTTGTAGTAGTATATCTGATACCCAAAGATTTGGGACTAATTTGATTCAGCACATTTACCGAGCTTTTGCAATGCAAATGCATTGGACCAACTAGTGAGAATAGGATCTCTTTCCAAAATGTCGGTAAGTCCACATTGCAAAACGGGGAGTTTTTTTGTTTGTTTTGTTTCTGTTTCATTCAGAGCAAAATAAGAGGGCATTGTTGGCGATAGAGTGGATATTACTTGGTAGTAATCCATGTGCTTGGTTTAAAATAAAACATTGACCTATCTTAAAAACGAAAATATTATCTGCAGAGACCATCCTTCTCTGGAAACCAGAGGTCTTTCTATGGAAAAGGGCAGTTGAATGTTGCTCAGAAAAACACGTCGTGAAGGAAACAATGTGGTATCAATCTGTGACTTTTAAGCCGACACTCATTAAAAGAGAGTCTGACTATTTTTTGGATTAATCGTTTAAATCTGGCTGTACATCTGCAGTGCCTTTAACTTAATTCTTAGAGACCTTTTCTCTTTTTGCCTTGCCCATTAGGAAGCTTAAAACTGAATCTGTTACCCAACTGTATTCACCTTGTGATATTTTAGCGTGGGTCTTATTTTTCTTGGCCCTGATTTTTCAAATGTGTTTATTATTAGTGATCTTGTAAAGTTGAGTAAGGGGGAATATTATATGACAAGTAAACAAACAAATAAATAGGAACAAAATCTGGTTAAACCTTTTGCTAGAAGAGATCTAGTTTCCCAATGAGCCAGACATTGGACTGGTAATGGGTAAGGGAAACATGTCAATTTACACCTCATCTGTTCCCTCTTGGAAAATGCATTTGTTTTGGCAAACCCCAAATTGAGTGTTTGGGAACCGGGTATTCTTAGACGAGATCAGCAAATCCCCATGATTTCTGGACTTCCCCTGGGATCAGAGTGCTGGTTTGAACAATAATCCTGATTTTTAACAGCTTATTATGTGTGGCTCCACTTTGGGCCGAGGGGATTTATCCGTGCTTATGGCTTCAAATTCCATCATGAACCTCCGTGCTGCCCCGTGTCAGTTTAAGATTAATTATGGTAATTCTCAAAGCAACTGAGTGCATGTCAGAGTTTCCATCTGGATTGACCCTCCTCCTCTGGTCCAGACCTGTGGAGTCTAGGGGCGGAGTGGACTTTGGGGAAGGACTCGCCTTTTAGACATTTCCCCTAAGCACGCTTGGTTCCCTACAAGGCCTTGACTCCCACTGTTAACAGGACACGTGGCCACCTTCTCGTACATTTATGTAATCAGGATACATTGGATTTAGTAATAAAACTCCAGAATGACCATATGCTTTGAGGCATAATTCCTTTTCCAACATGGAAAATGAAAAGGCTCTTTAGACTGTGAATCTGTAAATCATCAGTCACTCCCTTGTTCTAGTAAAACAAGTTAACGTAATTTATCGGTAAATTCAATTTTCTTCAGAGTACCATTTGTATCCCCATGCTGTACCATGCTGGTTCGTAGTGACTTATTCAAAATAGTACCCGAGGAAGTTTTCCATTGTAGATCATTGATGGTGAGATGTGATTGAAAGAGGACCAAAACGTACTGGATATCCTTTCACAAAAGCCTTAGGAAATAGAATTACTGGATCTTTGTGTAGAATGTTGGCTTCATTTTAAATCAAATGCTACCCCTACACTACACGTACCCCATTGTTTTTCTTGGGAGCAATAATCCTGTGAGGAAAACAGTCTTTATTGGATTAAGATATACTTTCATCTTTATTGGATTCAGATATGCTGAGTTTATGTAGTGGAACTGCAGAGTATTAGTAGCAAGTAGTAGCAGTACTTCTAGCTGTTTTCTGAGTATCTGCCAAACTTAAAAAAAAAATACACTATATATATTATCTCATTTAAACCTCATAGTCCTAGAAGGCAAATGTTATCATTGGTTTCATTCTGCAACCCGCTAAGGGCAGGCATTTTTATTATCTTTCTTTTATAGGTGAATGAGCTGAGGCACAGACAGGGTAAGCCAGTTGCCCAAAGTCACCCAGCTGTTTTGTAGCAAAGCTAGTCTTCCAATCTGGGCAGCCTGTATGCAGAGTTGCTGCTTTAACTGCTATCACAGAGCTGCTTCTTCGTCACTTTTTTAGTTAATATTTAATAAATGTATATTGCATTAAATCATTGCTAGAAACCTAGACTACTCCCCCCTGTAAGAGACAATATGTGGTGATTTGTAGTAGCATTCCTATGAGGCTGTTGTGATGATGGTTATGAAGTTTAAGTGTAAGTGTGACATGTCTGATGGCCAACATTATTGATTATAGAATGCCAGGCATCACTCAGAATTCTTTACATGTGTTAAAGCATTTGATTCTTTTTTTTTTGCTTTTTAGGACTGTACCCGCAGCCTATGGAGGTTCCCAGGCTAGGAAGCTAACTGGAGCTGTAGCCACCAGCCTATGCCACAGCCACAGCAACTCAAGATCCGAGTCGCGTCTGCAACCTACACCACAGCTCACGGCAACGCCAGATCCTTAACCCACTGGGCAAGGCCAGAGATCGAACCCGCAACCTCATGGTTCCTAGTCAATTTCATTTCCGCTGTGCCATGAAGGGAACTGCAAGCATTTGATTCTGCTATTAAGTATCATTGAGGATAATAACACTACCTACTTCCTAGAATTAAATATATTAATATATGCAAAGTACATGGAATGCATGGCCTGTAGTAAGTCCTCTGTAAATGCTAGTTATTATTATCCTTATGTTACAGACTTCAGTGAGATTAAATACTTGCTCACAGGCACGTCGCTGCTTACAGGCAGAGCAGGGCTTTGAACTGAGGCAGTGCTCCCCCAGAGCACATCCCAACCACCATACAAGCAAGAAAAATCAGGACATGTATGAATTTCTTCTTCTTCTCCTCCTCCT